>JAUTDX010002716.1:0-43811 GCA_030844895.1 Ambrosia x helenae | reverse complement strand
CGAAATAGCATGCCAAATCCCCGAAGCAAAACCACACACTATTAATAAATGATCAATCGATTCTCCTCCATCCTCACATACAACACAAAGTCTCATCAACAATCGGAGTATTCCTCCGCAAGAGCGCTTTTTTTGTTGGTAGTCTATCTTGTTCTGGATGCCATATAAAAATATTACCCTTAATCACGTCCACTTACACCACTTATAAATATACCGAGAGTGATGGCACGGAAAAATCGGCCGTTACTGGACCTAAAGAGCGCAACCAGTCGAATCCTAAAATGAGCTCACAACCTTTGAACGCCAACAGAAAAAGCGAAACCGGAATTAAGAAATGATCCAAGGTAACAGGAACATTCGGACAATACCCAGGGCAGTGAAGGGGTTCACCATTACCGACGAGTACCGGAAAGGGTTATGGTCGGTTGGATTTGCAAATTCAACAAAGGAGCAATAAGTGGTTGAATAAGGTTATGGGTGCTACCTGAATCTACAAGGATGTCAACAATGAGTAAGAACTGTGGGGGATTGCAACGGTGGCCCGGAACATACTTATCTGGATAGCGGAAACAGAGTCCAGCGGCACGACGCTGTTGTAACTGGTCAGGTGATAAACGAGCGGTGGGTAAAGGACTGGTCGTGGTGGTTGGGTTTGGTAAGATGGCTGCAGTTAGGGGTGCAAATGAGCCGAGCCGAGCCCGAGCTCGACCAGGCCCGAGCTCGAGCTCGATTAACTTATAAGAGCTCGAGCTCGAGCTCGGCTCAGTTCGGGCTTTGTTTTTAAAGCTCGAGCTCGGCTCGTTAGTAGTTTCTCAAGCTCGAGCTCGGCTCGGGCTCGGCTCGTTTATGTGTGTATTAATTAATATATTAAATTAAATAATATATATAATAGGCTCGTTTAGGCTCAATAAGTCAAAAGCTCGGCTCGGCTCGTTTATTAAACAACTTTAAATGTGGGGTAAATTTTATAAAATATTAATAAACCTAATATTATACTAGGCTCGATAAGGCTCGACGAGCCTGGCGAGCTTTATATATCAGGCTCGAGCTTGATAAGTAAACTAGTTTTGTTTTAGGCTCAAGCTCGCTCGAGCTCGATAAGGCTCGGCTCGTTTCGAGCTTTTTACCGAGCCGATCTCGAGTAGCTCGCGAGCTGCTCGGCTCATTTGCACCCCTAGCTGCAGTTGTGGTGGTGGTACTTGCGGAAGGCACTTGTGGCGAAAGCTTGGGTTCTAGAGAGAGTTTGTCTTCAATAAGTTTAGAGAGGGCCATAAACCTGATGGAGAGAGGTGGGTTTGTGAACTGCGAGGTCGTTACAAATTTCCGGTTTTAACCTTGAGATGAAACAGTTGAGCAAAGCTTCATTAGGTAAACCGACTACACAATTACAAATTCTCTCGAATTCGGCTTGGTAGGAGGTAACAGTGGATGTTTGTGAGAGTTTAAAGAGGGTAGCTTGGTGGTTTCCGTAGGTCGAAGGACCGAAACGAAGTTCAAGGGCACGGGAAAATTCGGGCCAAGTGCCTAAAGATTATTGTTAGACAAGTATTTGTACCAACTAAGAGCTTCCTCGACAAAGTAGAAGACTGCGAGGAAATACGTTCTTCCAACGGGATTTAATAGTAGGTAAACAAATTTTCCGTTTGGAAAATCCAGTCTAACGGGTTGGACCCGTCAAAAGTAGGAAGAGAAATTTTTGGGGTTCGGGATGGATTCGAATGGGAGGGTCCGGTCCGATCCTTCATGACCGGCAAGGAACGAAGGAAAACGATGGTGGGCTTTCTTTGTTTTTCTAAACCGAGGACAGTAGGTTGGAGGTGGCTTCAAGTTGTTGTTTCATGGCGTCTTGGAGGGCTTGGAAATTAGCTTTGGTTTTTGGATGGTAAGCAGTAGCATTGGTGGTGATTTGTTTGGTAAGGAGTTCTTGCAAGGATTGGAAATTGGTGGAGGTTTGAGCAGTGTTGGTAGCATTGGTAGTGAGGAATTGATCCAACTTGTCGATGAGAGTTTGCATTTGATCATCGCTAGCGGAATCCTTTATAGGAGGCATGATTCGATGTGATGAAAACACCAAATGATATGATCCTTAGAGGGGATCACTATCCAAGAAGTAAACAAAGAAAGAAGCTAAGACTTTTGGGACAATTTTCTATATTTTTTCATTCACTCAAATAAACCTTAAACAAAAAAAAAAAAAAAAAAAAAAAAAAAAAAGGAAACGTGCATATGCAACTACCACTATATGGGAAACATGGAGGATAATGCAGCTAATTAATCTCCTACATTGATGCATTCAATAACAGAAATTAAGAAACTAAAATTAGTGTTTGACTTGGTATTAATCAATTAACAACTTGAACTTCCATCAGCATGGGCTTGTGCCACCAGGTCATGGACCTTAGTACCTGTTGGGCTTTGTTTGTATGACGGGCCTTGATTATGATCACATCAATGGCCCAATAAAGCAGCTAGAAGTTCGTATGAGATAACACAAATTTACGAAGTCGCTCCACAATGTCTATGCTATAGAAAAAAAAAACCCTAGAAATTCATTCTGAATCAAAATTAATATCAAAATGTCAGACAACATACCAACGAAATCCAAGAGGTAATATTGAAAAGGCTTCCTGCCAGATCGTTTGATTCAATTCCGTACCGTCTGCAAAGCATGGAAGGCCCTCATCGACAGCTCTGACTTCATTACTGGCTATGAAACACAGCTGCAACATTTACTTGTAAGTTATGTAGATGCAGATGAAGACGCAGTTAATGTTGACCGAGAATATGTTTCAATTGTTGATGATCATACCTTTCCGCAACAGAAAGTTTCCCCAGCTATTCCCCTCTTGGTTAGCATGTTTTCAGTTTAGTAGGATAATCGGCATATCCAAAGGCTTGTTGTGTTTGTTCGGACGTGGTCTTGGAAAGGACATTGCTGTTATTTGGAATGTTTCTATTAGTAAAGCTGTTGCTGTTGTTGTCCCCTAACGTTGGATGTGCAGCATATGATACTGTTTAGGTTTTGGGGTTTGTGGTGAGACTTGGGATCCTAAGATAGTCAAAATTAGACATGTACCTGATAGCATGCCAAGGCAAGTTGAGGTTTTTACATTAAGCACGGGGACCTGGAGGAGTCCTTTATAGCAGCATTCTCCTTCGTAAATCAATTCATTTTTCACAGATACATGTAGCTGTAGATGGGTTTCTGTATTGGCTTGCTGTTGATTGGAAGGTCAAGGATGCTAGACGTATTGCTTATAATCTGATTGTTTCATTTGATTTGAGTAATGAGGAATTTAAAGAAGTAAACCTCCCACATGGTTTAGCACATCATCGAAACCATTTGTACATCTCTAAGCTCAGGAAGTCTCTTGTTGTGCTTGAAGAAAATGAAAATGAGACCGTCGTATGGATATTGGAGGACGGTGTTTCAGAAACGTTCACAAAGCTATTCACCATTAAGACACGTGCTATAAACGAAGCCGTACTAAAAGTACTTGAATTCAAGAAAAACTGGTGAACCTGTAATTGAATACCGTTCTGGACTGGTTGAGGGTTCATCGCTTGTTGTTTACGACCCCCACTCGAAACACTTCAATAATGTTGAGATTAATGAAAGAGATTCATATTCTGTTTATGCCTACAATGAAACACTACTTTTGCTTGATCAACCAGAATTTACTATTTATAACAGAGGTAAACGCTGCAGGCTAATGCGTGAAGCTAAGAACACATGGATTTTGTAGCACACAGACAAGGAATAAACCAATAGCATGGAAACACGGATTGAAGCATACAGGCAAGGCAAACGGTTCATTGGCTCTTGATCTCAGTTTGTAGGAGTTTGAAGTGGCTTTCTTGTGGACTTGGAGCATGGTAGCTGTAACTACTTACAAGTTACATGATTCTTGATCTCAATTGGTAGGAGAATGCACTGTGCTTGTAGATTTTGATTTCTAGTTTGTGTGCTATATTTCACTACTTTATGGAAGTTTGATGGGCTTACTTTGATTAAAGCTATGATAAATATAAGTAGTAGGGACATGTTCTAAATAGCTACTGAAGTGGGAGGTTCATGTCAAACCAAAATAATCACTAAAACAGCTTGGAACTTACCTACTTGAAACAAGAAGGTGACTAATAATTCTGTTGAGTTTAGCTATTTTAGGATAAAACAATACGAATGACCCATAGTCGTTAATCCTCCCATATAAATCTGCCAATTTGCTTTCAGTGAGACTACACCATGATTAATGGAAATTATAAGGCATGAAGTGACAACATGAAAGCTGTGACATGGAACAATTGAACAAAAGCAAAATAAGCTTTGATTATGTTGATAGAATAATCGAAGGTGTGATAAGCATTACTGCATACAAACTGTTTAGAAAAATCATGTTTGAAACTAAGACCACAATGAAATGAAAGAGAATTGAGAATAAATTAGGTTACATTTAATTCTTGTTTATACAATTTGCATGGGATTAAGTAAAACTAGGAACTGTGACATGAAAATACTTCGTAAAAATGCATATTTCAACTTGATTAATCTTGCTACATGTTCTCATGTAATAATCCATTATTCCATTTATACATTTGAGAAAAAAAAGTTTCACTCTTTTATCTTAATAGATATACTCATATGCCACTGTCAGTAGTTTCCATAGCAGCTATTAAGATGCCCCACTAACCATTGATTGAACTTTTACCCATCCACCATTCCCATTGAATTCAAGTGACCGGAACTATAGTCATGTTGACCATAAGTTGGATTTTGACCTTTTTACTAGTGCAATTGAAATGACAGTTGACGTTATAATCAGGTCAACAATTTCCCATTTGCTTGTTACAACTATAAACAAGGCACTGATCCATTATCGTTGCACAAGGACTGACTCATGACCGACTCAAGAGAAAAGATAAAAGTTTTGGACTTTTAGTTGATGGACCAAACTTGGTTTTATGCCAAAGGTTGTACTATCAATTAGTTAAAATCATTAATCATAAAAAAAAACCTTTGGCATGATCCAACTCGCTCTCCAATACTTGTGCTACCTCCTAGCACAAGAAAATGTACTTAGAGACCCTCAACATCATCTTGATATGATCATGGTAGTTCGAAATAGACCAGAAACCATGAGCATTAAATTGTCAAAACAGCTCAGGTCATAATATGTCGTTTAAAAAATGCTCATTTGGTTCGGGTCAGAACAGTTTTGATAAAATTTGATACGGGTTAAATAATCCGTTTTAAAAATTGTCAGTTTTATTAGGGTCTTACACTTTCTTGAGTAGGCAGCAATAGTTTATGTGACTGGTCAAAAGAACATCAGCCAAAATAACCGTCGTTTTAAAACGATTTGTTTTAACCAAAATAACCCCAGCAGCATTTTGATCAAAAGCTTGCTGCTGCACCAAGAACAACACTAGAAAGTCCAGACTGGAGTACTCCACCACCTTCACACCAGTCTAAAACGACTTATCCAAACTCTCCTAACAAAGTCACATGGTGAAAAATCCTTCAAATAGCTATGCAACAAAAGCCTTCTTGATTATGAATTATGAATTATGAATTGGATGATTATGAATTGCTGTCAACATGTAACTATCTATTAACCGACATATTATTTAAAGAATAATATGATCGTATATTTTATGTTTATAAGAAGATATGTATCATTCAAATTTATTAGATATATCTTTGTATAGTTTTAGGCTGATTCTGTTTTGATCTGTTTCCTATTTTATCTCCTGTACTTGCTTGTATATATAGTTGGCATATGATAATGGAAAATTCATTCAACAAATAAACCTCTTTCATGGTATCAGAGCTATACTAGCTCTATACCTCCTTCGCTGCCCAAACTTCGGTTTGCCTGTCTCCTTTTTTCCTTTTTTTGATCATTGATCAAAAGCATTCCTAATCCAGCGACCTCAACCCCAAACCTACTCCCCTTCACCCTGTTTACACTGTAACCAACATTCAAAATAAGATTTGAACCCTAGACGGCACCAAGGTGTTGTATTCTGCTTTGGTCAATCTTTTTCTCCTCAATGCTCCTGCCCATAAAGTCATGTCTCACATTGATGGTTCCACACCCCAGCTGAAAAAGATCCTGCTCATGCTTCATGGATGGAAATCGATGCCAACGTGTTGCAATGGATCTATGCCACAGTTTCGGATGAACTGTTCGGCCGAATCAATGAACCAGACTCCACAGCCTTTGGTGTGTGGACTCGTCTCAAGGACATCTATCACAGCAACAAGAAAGCCCGTGCTGTTTGCCCTTGAACACGGATTTGTTAACTTCACCCTCAAATCCATGCCTTCTTTGGATGCTTATTGTCAAAAAGTAAAAGACCTTGCCACCCAACTTAACGACATTGACCACCCAGTCACTGCCAAAGCCTTGCCCTGCAACTCGTGTGAGATCCCCCTGCTGAATTTGACACCCAGGCCTCCATCGTTAACAACCAGCTTCCCTCTTGGGAAGATGTCTGTCATATGCTCAGGAATGATACACAACACCAGGTAGCCCGTGATTCCTTGCTTGGTTCTGCTCCGGCTGTTATGGCAGCCTCTCAGGACCCTCCTCAGCAACCTTCCAACAATCGCTGTCCTATTCCAACCGACAGGTGATCACAGAGGGGGTTGATTCTCGGGGTGGCTCCACTCAATACCGCAACCGGTCAACCTCCTTTCAGTCATCCGGATCTTGGAACCACCAAAATCACCGTCCCACTGCTCCTTCTTCTCAACAGCCGCTTGGCCTCTGTGGTGGCCCACACAGCAGAACCACCATCTGTGCCTTGGTTTATGCCACCCTGCCCTTACCCAACCCATTATTTCACCACTTCCGACTTCCCACCTTACCGCCCTATCGGATCCTAACTGGCAAGCAGCCATGAATGACGAATATTAGGCCTTAATGGATAATGATGTGAAATAATTAATCCATTCAATAAGCTAGTAACTTGGGAAGCAAGGAGTTTATTAAAGATTACATACGGATAAGTCCAGGATTAAAAAATCATAGTCGGTTAGTTTAAATTAGTTTATTATTTGAGTTTTACTTATTTCAAAACGTTTAGGAAGTCTAGTTTTATTCATCTATAAATAGGGATAGGTTCTGCTGTGTTCCCGACTTTACTAATGGAGAAAGAAAAGAAAAGAAATGAAAGGAAAGATGTGTTCCCGAGTTTCATTAAAGGAAGGAAAAGAAAGGAAAACAAAATATGGTGTGTTCCCGAGTTTCATTAAAGGAAGGAAATGGAAGGAAAACTAGTTAAAATTCTTTAGTTTAGTTTTCCTTCCGATTTGGAAAGAAACGGAAGGAAAGAACATTTATCATTTCTTTTCCTTTCCCTTCCCTTTCTTAAATTCTTTTCCTTTCTTTTCCCTCTTTAAGTTAACTCGGGAACACAACGTTAGAGTCATTCGGTCGGTGTTCGTGAAGATAACACAGGCATCCTACTCCGAATTTGGGGTGTATAACCAAACCGATAGTAGAAGTGATCTAGGGTGAATAACCAGACCAAGCAGAGAGCGTCAAAGACTAATCTGGGTGAATAACCAGATTAGATTAGGAGGCTCAATTTATCTTCAAACCCATCTGTGGGGTGAATAACCACAGAAGAACAAAACAAACATCATGGCCAAAGGAGGTGGACAAAGAGTACCAAAACAAATCGTGGTTCATCAAAGGGAGGCAAGCTTGGCATCTTTAACATGTCCAAAGCTAACAACTTCTAATTACAACACATGGACCGTCATGATGGAGGCGAATCTTAACGCTCAAGGATTATGGGAGGCGGTTGATCCCGTTACTGGCAAATGTATTTCTACTCTAGTTTACATCAATTATTCTAAAGTACCCCCTTGCCTAGACTAATATACTAAGTAATAGTAAAAAACAAGGACTGATACTCCCTCTCAGTTACAAATTTATTAAATGAAACTGAATCAGGACCTTAGCCATTACAATCAAACTATACTACATATTTAGTTTCCATTTTTGGTTTATTTCAAGTGAAAAAAAAAACGGTAATAGGATCTTGAAGTGAAAATGAAGACATAGCTTTGATCACCTCTTGGATTAACGTGATCAAGAATGTGCTAGCAGGAACTACATCGTCTGGAAGAGCCTCTTTTTCAAGAATTTCGTCAATATATAAGTCAAAACAATCGCAATCCAGACCACCTTGCGTCAAGGTTTAGGGAATTATGAACAAAGGTTTTGACATTTGACCAACTATTTAACATCAACACGTCGTGATGGTGGAACAGAGGAGGAAGCGATTTCCGAGGCCCTTCACAAAGACGAGTCGCTCCACCGAGACAATTTACTTACATCTCTTCATGTCAATTACTAAGAACCCATCCTCATTTTAACCCTCTTCATCTAATAATTTATCGCCTTTAGCTTATTCTCCAACAGTTTACCATCCTCTAACTCTCCCCCAACAATTTACCGCTCAAACCCTACCTTCAAACATTCTAGATGATCATCCAAATCCTAAAACACCATGGCTCAACTACAATTTGACCAGTTACGACTTGGGTATGAAACTGCCCAAGACAAGTCATACCTAGTTGTGCTACATAGTATGAAACCGACCCATGTGAAGAATATGTCCCTAGTTCGGACAAAGGAAATGATTTATTGCATCTTCCCCTGACTTCGGACGCCATCCTCGAGACTAGAGGTTGGACGACCTTGATAGTGATCATGGCATGTCATCTCTTGATTCCTTCCTAGGTGATTATGAGTGAAGTAATGTTTTTTATGGTTATTTATGTATTTAATTAAGTTTAATTAGGACTTATTTAAGGAGAATGAATGTGGGATAATTTCTGTATGTATTATTATGAAACCATAAGACCCTTTATATAGGGATCAATACATAACCAACCCTAGCTATAAACATGGAATGTATATCTTTACTCTATACAAGAAATATCCCTAAAATAATATATTTACATAAGACAATAATAATAAATATAACGGCTAATACTCCCCCGCAGTTTGAACGGGTGTAGGACAAACGCTCAAACTGGATCTAAACGACTGGAAGAGTTGTTTGGACAAACCCTTTAGTAAAAATATCCGCGTATTGTAATGCCGAAGGGACATGAAGCACACGGATGTCCCCGACACGGACCTTCTCTCGGACAAAATGAATGTCAATCTCTATATGCTTCGTGCGCTGATGCTGAACTGGGTTATCTGACAAATAAACTGCAGAAACATTGTCACAATAGACAATAGAGGCCTGCCGCAATGGATTATGAAGTTCAAGCAACAAATTACGAATCCATGTAGCTTCAGCGACTGCATTAGCGACACCCGATACTCAGCTTCGGCACTGGAACGAGAGACGGTGGGTTGACGCTTAGAAGACCATGATAACAGATTATCACCCAAAAACACACAGTAGCCGCTAGTAGATCGTCGCGAATCTGGACAACCACCCCAGTCAGCATCGGAGTAGGCGATTAAGGAAGCAGTGTTTGACTTGACCATGCGAATACCATAATTAGTGGTCCCCTGAATGTACCGAATAATCCGCTTCATAAATGCAAAATGAGAATCCCGTAGGTCATGCATGAATAAAACACACCTGCTGTACCGCGTACGTGATATCCGGACGAGTAAATGTCAAGTATTGTAAAGCACCCGCGAGACTACGGTACAAAGTAGGATCTGAAAAACAGGGACCCTCGGTAGCACTCAGCTTTGAAGATATGTCTACCGGAGTCGTACACGGTTTGCACTCTGTCATGGAAGCACGTGCTATGATATCTTTCGCGTACTGTTGTTGAGAGAGAAAAATACCATTTTTAAGATGATCAACTTGAATGCCCAAAAAATGATGTAGCCGGCCAAGGTCGGTCATGGCAAACTCTCGTGAGAGAGTATGAATAATCTCATGAAGAAACTTATCATTGGAAGCGGTCAAAACTATACCATCAACGTAAAGTAGTAAGTAGGCAATATTAACCGAATCTCATTTAAAGATGAATAG
The DNA here is from genome assembly GCA_030844895.1 of Ambrosia x helenae. Taxonomy (NCBI): domain Eukaryota; kingdom Viridiplantae; phylum Streptophyta; class Magnoliopsida; order Asterales; family Asteraceae; genus Ambrosia; species Ambrosia x helenae. The sequence continues at coordinate 33,785 of JAUTDX010002716.1, read as the reverse complement.
AGAATGATCACATTCACTGCTTTTAAACCCGTGAGATGTGATATAATTTGCAAACCGCGTATACCACGCCCGTGGAGCTGTTTAAGTCCATATAAGGACTTCTTAAGTCGACACACAAAATTAGGATATCTCCGATCAACAAACCCGGGTGGCTGATGCATAGACACGGTTTCCTTTAAATCCCCGTGTAGAAAAGCATTTTTAACATCTAATTGATGAATGGGCCACGACCTGGAAACTGCCAAGGACAAGACAGTACGAATAGCAGCCGGTTTAACAACCGGGCTGAAAGTCTCGTCGCAATCTATACCAACCGTCTGAGAATTACCATTGACCACCAAACGTGCTTTGTATCGTTCTAAAAGACCCGTCAGAATGAAACTTATGGCGAAACAACCACATACAACGAATAATTGGTCGATACATAGGTCGTGGAACAAGTTCCCATGTTTCATTTTCCTGTAGCGCAGAAAATTATGCCTGCATGGCACGTGACCAATGTGGATCGGCAAGGGCTTTGGCATAGGTTGTGGGGACGGGAGATATAGTGGTGGTATGAAGGGTAACCGGTGGGTTTGGTTGGGTCCGGGATTTGGACGGGTGGTCATAGGGTGTTGGTTCAGATTAGTAGGTGGTTGGTGCTGGGTAGCATGCGGAACGTGGGGGGAGAGGTGTGGGCTGGATAGTGTGAAGGTAGGACGGGTGGGGGGTGGGCAGGTTGATGGTTCTGAGGTGGGCCCGGTTTATAGTGGCTGGGCAGTGGGCTGAGATGGGCCAGGTGGGGGTACAGGCTTGGGTCTGGGCCGTCTAGAATAGGTGATGGGATAGGTGTGGTGGGTGAAGGTTTGACAGCAGGGTGTTGAAAGTGAAAACCAATCGGTAAGGAGTCATCCAAGAAAGAGTATGAATGAACCGATTGGGGTATGGTGTAGGGAAAAACATTTTCGTCAAATGTGACATGGCGGGAGATGTGAACTTTACCGGTAGTTGGGTCAAAACACCAGTAACCTCGGAAATCTGGTGGATATCCGAGGAAAATGCACCGGATGGCGCGTGGTGAAGTTTATGAGGTTGGGTGGCGGAGGTGTTGGGGTAGCAAGCGCACCCGAACACGCGTAAATGCTCGTAGTCCCGGGTGACGCAGATAAAGGGCAAAGGTGGGTTTATAAAAATTCAACCTTTTTGTAGGAAGAATATTATGAAGGTATGTGGCGGTATGTAATGCTTCCACCCAAAATGAAGGGGGTAGGTTTGCATGAATTAGGAGGGCTCGGATGATGTCATTGAGCCGGCGAATCATACGCTCGGCTCGACCATTTTGGGGACACGAGAAACGGAATAAAAGGCCATGATGTGATGCAAAACTTTTAAATGCATGGTTATCAAATTCCCCCCCAAGGTCACATTGAAATGTTTTGATTTTTCTGTTGAACTGGTTTAAAATAAGCTGGTGAAATTTGGTAAAGGTGGGAAAGGTTTCGGATTTGTATTTAAGTGGGTAGACCCAAATAAAATGAGAAAAGTTATCTATGAGGACCATATAATATTTATAACCAGATTTACTAGTTACAGGGGAGGTCCATAAATCACAATGTATAATGTCAAATGGTGCAAAAGTAAATGAATTGGAATGAGAAAAAGGCAATCGTTTACTATTTGAAAGTTGACAAGAATTGCAAAGTCTAGAGACATTGTCATTATTACAAGAAAAATGCAAAGTACGACATAAAATATCTAAAAACTTGAGCCCCTGGGTGACCAAGACGATCATGGCATGGTAAAGAAGGAGAGGTGATGAAGCAAGCTTGAGATGGAAGTTGTGGTGGTGTGAACGGGTATAAATTTCCGGTACTGTTGTGGCGTGAAAGAATCTTCCTAGTGACGAGATCCTTCAAAGAAAAACCAAAGGGGTCAAATTCTATAGACACATTATTATCACATGAAAAACATCGTACTGAAATAAGATTTTTAATGACTTGGGGACTGTAAAGGACATTGGGTAGGATATAGGTTCGGTTTGGTAATGTGTGAAAGCCCATGCCAGATCCTTTAACTGGAACACAATGACCATTACCGACAAGAATTGAACTACGTACAGTAGATGAATTAGGGACAACAATTTTACCTTGGTCACGAGTGACATGTTGTTCGGCTCCTGTGTCAATAATGTCTTGCTGCCATGAAGAGTGGGGCTGATTGACCTGCATATTAGCGAAGGCAGCACTGAAATCTGAAGGACATAAAGCATCATAACCTGTGGGTGGAGGCTGGTATTGCCCGTAGGCTGCAGGCGCGGGTGAGTAGCTAGCATAATGGGCCTGAGACTGTTGGTTACTTGGCTGAGTATTGGGCTGCCAGGAAGAGCGGGTCGGATATGGACACGGGGGCGGAGCCCACCAAGCCCAAGGAGGATACGCAGCCTGTTGTGAATAACCTGGAGGCCCATTCTGATAAGGACCAGTCTGATAGTAAGATCTTCCACCAGATCCGCGTCCTCTGCCCCCGATTGGAACGACCCCTGCCCCGGCCTCTTGCGGAGCTGCGATCACGGTTTTGCTGCTGTGAATCAGAGACATCGGTGGAGAGAGTAGCATGAGAAGGAGGTGCTGGTGTGGCAGCCACCAGAACTGACGCTGTAGTGCCATTTTGTGCTTCAATACGGATCTGTTCGTCATTAAGAAGGCTGATTGCGAGATCCCAGTCAGCATCCCTATTGTTGATAAAGGATGCGGTAGTGTTATACTCCTGCGGGAGGCCACGAACCAGCTGTAAAACTAAGCGCGAGTCGCTGGCCGGATGATCAACGTCTGCAAGTTGGTTGGCTAGACACTTGAGTTGTTGACAGTAATCTTCTAAGGACGAGCAGGCGGTAAGAGTGAGGTTGCAGAAGCGAGTTTCCAGGGTTGCAGCTCGTGCCTTTTTATTACTTAGAAAGACTTTCTCCAGGCTTACCCACGCATCACGAGCCGTAGTGGGTTTATCAAGAAGACGGTCCAGGTACTCGTCTGAGACGGTGTTAACGATCCATTGTAAGACGAGGGCATCGAGTTCCTTCCACAACTCATATTCAGGAGCGGCTAAATCTGGAGAAGGTGTTCCATCAATGTGGTTTGCAACCTTATAAGCCGTGACATGCAGGTTAAAGAGTTTAACCCAGTTAGAATATGTCACTGTGGTTCCATCCAAGGTTCGGATCTTGGATTGGATACTAGTGACGGAGTATGCTGGGTGGAGGGCGAGGGTTTTTTGTGTAGAGGAGGGTTCAGCAGCCCCTGCATCTGATTTAGTCATGGCTGCTGGTCGAAAATAATATCAGTAGGGTTGGAAGGAGCTGTCGAGACAGCAGGGGGAAGAGGAAGGCTATCGAAACAGCTGAAAAAAGAAGAGGAGGGTATTCAGAACCTAGGGCTCTGATACCATAAAGGAGAATGAATGTGGGATAATTTCTGTATGTATTATTATGAAACCATAAGACCTTTTATATAGGGATCAATACATAACCAACCCTAGCTATAAACATGGAATGTATATCTTTACTTTATACAAGAAATATCCCTAAAATAATATATTTACATAAGACAATAATAATAAATATAACCGGCTAATATTATTATGCTTAATTAAGTCTCATGTATGTTTAATATTGTGTGCTAGTAATTCTAATGTTTTTATTTCAATCTAGTTTTTTTTTTTTTAAATTGTTGTAATTTTTTTAATTGCATTTATTTATTTAATTATTTGAGTAACTTAATTTGAAAGCCACCCGAAACCGATTGAGAAGTTTTACGGATAAGGCGTTAGCTTTTGGAACTTCAAGTCGGTGGTAGATTTTCACTGACTTGGAAAGGTGTTGTTAGGCCGGGAAACCATGATAGACCTAAACCTTGATAATTCAGTCCCCTTGGAAATATCGGCCAGAGCTAATCTTGTGGTTTATAAGCTTCCACAAGAGCTTTGTGGGATTCTTGATGTATCCTGCAAGAAGGCTTCAAGGAAGCGTTGTTGATGGGACGTTATTTTCTTGACCGACGAAATCAATGTTGACGCTAGCTTCACTGTTTCAGGAAACCGATAGATGTGATGGATCGGGAAGTCCAAGAATTTAATTGTAGAAGGATCACGTTGATGTATGTTAGAACGTTGAGCATGGACCTAAAGTGAAGCAGTAGTATCCCATCCTGATTGAGAAGACTCTTGTGGGGATGGCTCATGCTGAATTTCGCGGACGCAATTCCTTAAACGAAGAGAGAATGTAACATCCGGTAAAAATAGGAAATTCCATACGTAATTAGTATATTAATTAGTTGTTATTAGTCAATAGCAAAGTCCCTATTTTATGCGTAGGTTTACATTAGTTTAATTAAAGATGTTGTGTGGTTATGTGGGAATAAGTTTTCCGGTATCACCATTTGACGATTGACCCGGTAACGTATTAATTACCGAAACGATCCTGAATGCCCAGGATGTAAAATAGATGGCATTACCATATACTAAAAATTATTTTAGAGTTCAAAAACTATAAATGGAAACTCGACACTTAAATCTCTCGGTAATAAATAAAGTTCGCGTAACGCACCTCGAACGCTCAAAACTTGTAAATTTACTCAATAAAAGCCTAAATAATTTTACCAACACCTAAATTAATCAATGTTTAAGGGTTGTAGAAGGCTAATTTAGTGTCTGGATCGCTCGTTTCAAAAAGCCGATAAAACCCGAAAAATCCTAACCGGATTAGTTGGAAACTAATTATATCATTAAGCGTATTAATCAATGGATATAAGCTGCCCAAATACCCCCTAAGTACCGCCCTACACCCCTAAGTGTCCCATGCTTCTTAAACATGTCTGCTAGATATATTACATGGATGTTGCAAGTAATCATGGTGCTTATGGATAAAGATCATAGTTAGGCTATTAAAGAAGCATAAGAAGATCATGAACATTACACTAACTTCTTCTTCCCCACTTCTCTTGCTCATGGCCGTAGCCCATCCCCTTCCGTTCTTTATGGATTTTCAAACCTTAAACAAGCTTAAGAAACCCTAAATCAACCTTGATCAAGTGTGTCCTAAAAGCTAGGAGCTAAACCTTTGGAAAAACACACCATAAACTTCACTTCATCTTGAGATTTTTAGTGTCTTCCCTAGCTTATTTGAGATTTTTAGGCTTAAATAAAGGTTTTCAAATACAATTTTATAAAACTAAAATGGATCTTTGGATGTGGATCTAGGTTGTGGGTTATATAGAAGCGGTGATGTTGAATTTGTTAACTAAAATCTAATAACCTTGGTGATTTAGAAGTTGTGTTGAATAAAAACCACAAAGATAAGATTAATACACTAAAAGATGGTTTTGAAGATGATGTTTAGAATAATAAACCATAGAGAAAATTAAACAGATTGTCCTTTCGTTATTAGAAAAATTACACCTTATGTTCTTTACGTTAATTTTTCATTCCTTTGGTCATTTATTTTCTAAATTTGCTACATCCTCTATCCATTAGCCTAACTCCGTTAAAAAACTTGGTTAACTTATTTGCACTTTTAACCCTTATAGTTTCAACATCCTAATTCAAGCATTTCGAACCCTAACCCTTGAACCCATTTTGATTGACCTCGAATTCGACCGCATAAATTAATGAAATCATACGGCTATTATAGAACATCAAATTCCCATTAAAACAATGTATAACAATCGTATTGACGTGATCGTTTTCGAGGCTAAATCGAACGATTAAAATTGCGACTGGTTAAGCATGTTCTTCAAATTGCGAACGATTTGCTGGGTGTTTATGGTATATTTTTGCACAAAAACGGTCGACTAAGGCATAAGATGTTATAATATGTTTCATTTTATGGTATAGAGGCTCGGTTTGCAAGTGTGTTTTCAAACGTTTAAAGAATTGGTCATTTGGATGATGATCTAGAACCTTTAACATTTAATATTGGAATGAATGGTGCGATTTAGAGTTGCAAACACGTGGGTTGGTCCAGATTCAAGTTTGGGTACGATTTGGAGGTGTAAGATCCGTTTTTGTTAACGTGGGTCAAGTTTGGTGCGGGTTTTTGAGCCGTTTTGCGATCTGGCTTGGATCGGTTGGATTCGATATAAGTTTAAGTTTTTAACAAGTTTCAGTCAGGTTTCATGTTTATCGGGTTATGTTTGACGTGAATTCGCTTAACTTTGGTTATATATATATGTGTGTGTTTATATATAAAATGAGTTATTATAAAAACAAAATATGTTTTTCATTAATCGTTTTACTTTAAAATTATGATTTTGATAGAATTTGATGTAGTTTAAAAGCCCGATGATTTCGTTTCATGTCGTGATGTAGTTTCATTGATTTATTTGTGGTTAAGACTTAGGGAAACTATAAGGGCTAAAAGTTCAAATTTAGAAAACAAAGTTATCCAATTTTTTTTTTTTTACAAAGTTATGCTAAAGACCAGAGAGATTAGCAAATTTAGAAAATAAAGTACAGAATCAGTGAAAATTAACGTAAAGCACATAATGTGCAATTTTTCTATTTTTGTTATCCTCTCTAAACCATAAGAACAAGTTAAACTTGTAACAACGTGTATAAAAGACTAGATGTAAATAAAACAAAGTGTATGGACTATGAAAACACAAGATTGGACAAATGGACTTCAAGACACAAATCCAACATATTAGTAGCCTATTTATGACTAAATAAAGCTATTAAAAGTATGAGGAAGTCATAAGAACACTTATCGAGAAATTTGACTCTTCAAATTTAATAGTTTTAGTAGAACTTGTCATTTTTTTTCAAGTGTTTGGGTAAAATGTGGTTTCTGTAAAGTTAAGAGTGTTAAGAAGTAATTTTAAAAAACTAAAAGGGTGAAAAGTGTGTTATGGGTATTTTGGTTTCAAATATAACTTTTACAAAGTAGTGGTGAAGAGTGTAAATTTATATTTTTAAAAAGGTGTTTTCTTGAAAAAAGGGTGAAAAATTACAAAATATTTATGTTGTATGAAAATGATGAGAGTTTTGTATGAAAATGATGAGAGTTATTTTATAAATTTTTATGGCAAAAACATGTAGAAGTTAAAAGTCATTAATTTATACTATATTATAATGGATGAGGGAGAGGTAGTTTAAGATACCCAAAAGTTAAAGAACTAATTTTTTATTAATAACCCCAAAATGAGAGTAGGGCTGTTCACGAGCCGAGCCGATCAAACGGAGCTTTGCTCGTGCTTGGCTCATTTACAAACCGAACAGAGCGGAGCGGCTCATTTATAATCGAGCCGAAAACCGAACCAGCATTCTTCGAGCGAAAATTTTCCGAGCGAGCGTCGAGCGAGAATCGAGCGGAGAATAATATGGACGATTATAAAATTGGGATGTTTCCTCCTATGTTTTCATTGTCGAGTGACAACTAAGGTCAAAATGTCCGATGATAGCACTAATATTGAGATCCAGTATCCAAGGATGAGGCTTAGATTGAGGCTGGTGAGGTGATGAGCATAAATCACATAACAATTGTTGAATTTTGACGTAGGTGTGATATCAAGCGACAATTAGCGATGGACGACTATTAACATAAAGAAGTCAAGACTGTCACCTCATGACTTATTGTTTTACTATTAAATATAGTGTTAATTATTTTATTGTGTTAAGTGTGTTGGTTATATTTTATGTGCATATACTGAGTCAAATCCAATATAATCTTATATATAAAGCCATAAATTTATCTGTAAATTGTATGTATATTTATTATTAAATAAATAAAAATTTATTCGAGCCGAACCGAGCCGAGCGTGCCTTTGCTCGTGCTTGGCTCATTTACAAACCGAACCGAACCGAGCCGATCGGCTCATATGCAACCGAGCGAAAAATCGAGCGAGCAATTTCCGAACGGGCGGCGAGCGATCGGCGAGCGCCGAGCGTTTTGAACAGCCCTCATTCATACATAATTTACACTTTAATACCTTATCTTAGTTACACTTTAATTCCCTAATTTTTAGTTAGTAGTTACATTTTTCTCTCCTCCCCTACAAAGCTATAATTTTTTTTATTTAATTATATATTATATAATAAATTTAAAACTATTGTATTTTAAAAACATTCGAAAATACCCTGACGACATGCTCATTTTTGTTGACATTTCGATGTTTGTCTTAGTAAATATCGATGTGTTGATTGAAATGTACAAGAAAGAAATGTCTTATGTACAAGTGATGATTGCCTTAGCATACTAATATTAAACACTAGTCACTAACTAGTAAGATGTAACAATCAAAGACCACATACCTGTAACACCCCAACCGATGGCGGAAACATCGAGGTGTCACGTAGTGACGATTGTTCAATAGCTCATGGACTAAAAATGTAAATATTGATATATTGATTTTATAGTTTATTACATGGAAATAAAATACAACAATTCTAAATGGCAACTAACTGAAATACAATAAATCAAAATCTAAGTAAAATTCCAAAAGCTTAAAAGTCATCTCATAAGAACCTGAAACATGTACGAAAATAATTTGGTCAATACAAAAATGTATTGGTGAGCATACCCTGATTTGAATACATATAGTAAGAAAAGTTTCGCAATTCATGTGTTGTACACTGTTTGCAATTATGTATAGTATCAGACAAACCAACCCTCAGAAATGAAATGAAATTTATATATAGTATTGCGCTATTGACAGTAATATGAAACACATAGCAATGACCAAGGTCTCTCAACAGAGTCCCTAGGGGTATATACCATAGTACTATTCATTGAAATGCTAGGCCGTAACGGTTAATGGTTTGACAAGCAATAGATACAAAATAACACAAAGCAAACACACATGAGAATTGCACTTAATGTAAAGAAACAGTAATTTGTTATAGGTACATGTATAGCCCCAAAAAGTAAAATGAAAAAGGGGAAAGATATACTCACAGTTGCTAAGCGATAAATCCAACAAGTTCGTCGCAAAAGGCTTAAGAATTCCGAAAAACTCAACCTATATGTTTAAGAATACTAATGAGGAAAAAGACTTAAAAAGTCTAAGGTATCTAGTGTTCTAAGGCATTAGGGTTTGCTAAGTCGATTTGGGGAATTTGAGTTCTTACGATAAATCGAATTAATACGTAGCTTATATATCAAAATAATATATTATGACAAAGTTTATAAATGTGGATAGGTAATATAATTACTACCTATTGAGTATTTAGTTAAAAAGTAGTTACAATCAATTTGAACAAAAGATTAAATTAATAATTCAAATTTCAAATATAATGAAATAATACATGAGTTATTGTATTTAAATAAGCATAAATACAACAAAAAATACAATATATGGTTCAAAAATTATAATTATGAGAAAAATGAATACCTCTTGGTGAAACATAGTTAAAATAAATTTTTCATAAATTTTCCCAATTTATTTGTACTTAAAATTGATTTAATGAATTTAAATCATGTTTAAATAAATAGAAAAAAATAGGAAAATCAATAGAAATAAATGTTTTCTAAGCCAATAATTTTTATTTCAGTTTCTGATTATTAGAATATATTTCCCAGAAATTTTGAGAATAAGATAATGAAAAATGAATTTTTAATCAATTAATTAGGATTAAAACAATTTAAATTAATAAAATTAAGAAAATAAAATATTTTCCAGAAACTAAAAATATGATAATTTTCTATAAGGTGTCAAGATACTACACCTAAATTTTCATGAGTTTTAGAGCAAAAATGAATTTATTATGAATTAATTGGTATTCATATGTTTTATAAGAATAAATAAATAAGAAAAAGGAAACCTATAGAGAAAAATAAAAAGATTAATCAGTGTGGCTGCCTGGGTTCGAACCCGGGTCACCCACAGCCTAGAGTACCCAATAACCACTACACCACAATGATACACTTGTGATGTTGTTGAAAAAGAAAATATTTAACTAAATACTCAAAACTCATCTTCTTCCCCAATTCTCCTTATGAACCCTAACCCTAGAACTCAAATACAATTGACCTTAATACGATAGCATACAACCAGAAAGTATAGGGCTAATATCAAGGAACGTATAGGGATTAAAATGGCATGATAATAGCGAACTTACCGACACGATTTGAGCCGAAATTTGAAGAATATGTTCGAGGCTTAGAACCGAAAATCAGGGATCTTAGTGGACGAGTTCAGGTCGTTTAAAGGTGTTCTTGGGACGATTAAACTTTCAGCAATCAAATGGTAAGGTTGGTCTTTATGATGGTCGACTAAAACGAGCGTTTTGATTCGTTTTTAAACATCGAACGGTTACACTAAAAACTCGATTAAAACTTGATTAAATACGTTAAATGCCTATTAAAACTTTGTAACAACCTGAGTAATGATGGAGAAATCGAAACAAAGTAATAAAAGACAATAAAAACCATTAATAGGCTTCGCCGGTCGGTTATCCGGTCGCCGGAATGTTTTGGCCGGAAAAACAAGGAGACAGGAGGAGGCAAAGCTGAAATTTGAAAGTTTGGATAATTGACAGAAAAGGTCCCTCAACTTTAAACTTAGTTAGTTATATTTTGTTTTGGTTTATTTTTTTTTTCCTATGTAAAACTTAACCAAGTTAAGTTAACTTAACCAAAAAAAGTTTCTAAAATTTATAAAACTAAAATATTTTTATAAAATCCATTGCGTAGACGTTTCAAGATACATATTTGATTGAAACTTATAACCAATCCATCATAAATATAAATGATAAAATTTTAGTTCGCTCTAAAATTAAATTTGAAAACGACGAAACTTACAAGGGCTATAATGGAAATATTTGAAGGGCTATTATTGTTAATTTGATGAAAGATGAAGGTGACGGTTGTCACAATACCAAAGAATATGAAGGTTGATCAGAAGTAGAAATCCTAACCCAATGTCTACACATTACCTTACAATTTATGTGTCAGATTAATATGTATTTTTTCTTTGTTTTCATCCCCAAAAGATGTAACAATCAAACATTGTGAGATACAAGAAATTTCAAGGATCACTGTTGATGACGAATAGTGGTATGAAATTATGGTTGAGATTATTCAGATTTGGAATGAGTATGACTAAATTTATTTCATCATGATTTAGGTAGTTCACACTTAGCACTGAGTTTTGAACTTTTATATTTAAGAGTTATTTTTCTTTATTCATGTGTTAATTTATTGCATCAATGGTTTGTTAAAGTACTTGGATAATTTAAATGTTAAAATATGTTAGTTACTAGACATGTGTAGTGCTTATGAACACAATCATGCCACAATAAATATTATTCGAATAAGAAATGAGTATCACAAGGCAAAGTGTCGCTCCCGCCGCATCGCGCAGTTTTCGTACTAGTTTCTTAAAATATACATTAGTGGAAAATTGGAGAAAATAACAAAGAATTTATATTTTGGAAGTAGGAAATAAAATGGCAAGACGATAGGTATTTATTGCTACAAAAATATATATGATTAACTTATATAAGAGATGTAAAGTTGTCGGAGTCAGTATATAAGTTTATTAATGGGAAGATGAGCGAGTGTATAGGACAGAACTACCAGACACACATAAGACCAAACCGAAAATGCATTTTGGGAACGTATATTATCACGTTGATTATAAATAATTATTCTAACTCGAGGAGATATACTATGAGAACACATATGAATAACTATGGGAGATTAAGAATACATATTATCGTAAGTATAAAGCGTGTGTTAAATCTACTTAAGAAAATAATAAAATACTTAATGTATAGTTAAATCTCGATAGACAAGATCCCACTACGTTATATTTTGGGAATGATAAGTGTATGGTAAAGTGAGTTGAGTCAGAGATGGAATATTAATTCAAGTTAGTAACTTAAGAAATACTTAATGTAGAGTTAAATCTCGTCGACAAGATCCCACTAAGTTATCTTTTGGGAAAGATAAGTGTATGGTAAAGTGAGTTGAGTCAGAGATGGAATATTAATTCAAGTTAGTAAATTAATGATGCGCTGAGAATTGCACACGTTTTACATACACATTTTCACCCGTTTTCCACCAAAAATCATGTTTTTAGCTTGGTTTTATGATGATTTATCTTTCTTTGTTGATAATTGCAGGTTTTGAGATCGAGGAGTGAAATGAGGAGAAAACGGCACAAAAGGCAAAGAATTGAAGACTTAGAGAGTTGTTTCTGATGCAGCAAGGCCGCGCTCCGGCCGTTGCACCTGTCCAGGGTTAACAAGTCAACATTCTGAGGTTAACAACAGCAAAAGTCAATATGCACGCCCGTGCTTCCACTAGTGCACAGCCGTGCTCTTCAGTGCGTGTTCTCCAAGGCTCCAGCAGACCACGTGGACAAGCACGGGCGTGCTCCTACCTGAGCACGACCGTGCTCATCAACTGCCCAACAGCTCATGTGCGCAAGGACACTGCAACAATACCAGGTGTCAAGCACGAGCGTGCCACACTTTGATGCATGCGCGTGCTCCTGCTAGAAGGTCAATAAATAGAGAGCTTCACTCCTCACTTTGGCATCTCTTAACCCACCAAATTCTCCACCTTCTACACGAAGTTTCAGCCATCTTTGGGACTTGTAGGTGTCCTTTGGAGCTTGGGATCACTCCATAAACACCACATTCGAGAGAGAAACAACCCGAAATCACCCAAAATCACTAGAAATCTCCATACAACCCTCACCATGTTTTTTACACAAAACCAACCTTGTGAGCTTGTTGTATCAACCATGCTAGGCTATATTTCTCTTAGTGTTGCTAGGGTGATGATGGAACATGGTATGAAATAAATAGTTTATTTTTGTTTAAAGTGGTGTTTTGTGTTCTTAACAATTTTTTCTACTACTTCTTTGTTTGGCGAATTAACTAATCATTCAATTAGTGTTTGGTCTTGTGGGTGTTTTAATAGGAAGTGGATGGAATTATGAGTATACCCGTGGCGTGTAAAAAATCTGCGCACTTGTAAGCTAACCTATTTCCATGTGTAGAGATTAGCCTATTTGTGGATAGAAATATACACACTTTGTGGCTTAATCCTCGACTATCAAAATCTCACTTAGGGTCGCTACGGTCTTTATACTTAGTCCTAGTGATAAGCCAAGCCTTGGTTATGTGACTTAGCTTCATGGTCTACGTGATAGCTTTGGCGCAAACCAAGAATTGGTGAACCCATGTTCGAAGAAAGCGATCTATATTTTCTTCCATTACTATACTTCCGCACAATTAGTAATAGGCCAATCACTTTTTGAAAAGTTAACTAATTCAAGTAGGGGATGAGCCTGAGCGCGACAACCACGACTCCTCTATGATGTCAAATGGTAGCTTGTTCGGCCATGCTCTAACCGCCGGCAAGCTATTCATAAAAGAAACTAGTAGTTAAATGTCAATATCGCAACTTTGGGTGGTGGGTTCTTTAGGGTTGGGCGCGTACAACTTGGGTGATCCGCCCCTCACTGTTGAGAGGTGATCAACTTTGGGTGGCTAGTTTTTTAAACACACCACTTAACCAAGAGTCTATATTATTTCATACCAGGCAACATCAAATCCCCAAGCAACACCTTTGTTTTGCTATTGATTTCTCTTACAATTTACATCTCTCTTCTATTTTTCTTTTTGCATCTTAAAACTCTCTTAGAATCTTTTAGCAAGCTGAGTAGTAAAAATCGTGTCCTTGGATTCGAACTCTATACTTGCTCATTTCTATACTACTCGCGATAGGTACTCTTGCCTATTGTGTAGGGTTTAGAACGTTAAGCAACTATCGTTTTAGACTAAAAATTTAAAACTTGAAAGTGTCACACATCACAGTTTTTGACTTAATTTCCTTTTTCATCAAGTTTTGGCATTTCCACCGGGAACTTGTCATTTTTAAAGAAAAAAAATTTAAGTCCTTAAAACCCCACACTATCACTTAATGATCATGACATGAGTGGTAAATCGGGTAGTGATGGGGTTCGTGGCGACGAACCCAACTAACTCGGGAATTAATATTGTCAGTTATTAAATATAAGTTGTTGAGAACTTAACAAGGGTAATCCATCATGAACGGGCCTAAGACATGTCTTCAATTAAATGAGACTTAAACCTAAAGAGTGGTGTTGGGAATTGGGTAAGCAACTTTCCAGTTAAACAAGCGCTATAGACCTAATGTCTTAAAATCGGGTAGTAATGGGGTTCGCGGCGATGAAGCCAACTAACTTGGGAATTAATATTGTCGGTTATAAAATATAAGTTGTTGATAACTTAACAAGGGTAATCCATCATCAACGGGCCTAAGACATGTCTTCTAATTAAATGAGACTTAAACCTAAAGAGTGGTGTTGGGAATTGGGTAAGCAACTTGCCGGTTAAACACGCACTATAGACCTAATGTCTTAAACGTCTAGGACACTTTTAGGTTTTCTGTGTTGAAGAGAAAAGCCAGTGAAGAAAAAGATGATGATTTTTGGGGAACCATGTTTTTTTTAACTATTTGTTTTGTTTATGCTAGAATTTAATCTAGGTATAAAAATGGATTTAATATATCCACATCAGCATAACAAAAATAATTAATGCTACATAGGCATGTTAACATGTTATTTAGGTAACCGAAACAAATGGTATTAAAATACTCATTCAAAGTTGAGTGACTTATATGGGACAAAATTAATTATGATTAACTTAATATATAAAAACTCGAATCTATAAAGTTTTCTAGAAACAAAAGACCAAATGTCAATTGAAAATAATATATACTTGTATTTGTAATTAGAGGTGCCCAAAAAAAATCGGTTCCTTGAACCGACCCAAACCAGCCTGGGACCGGTGTATTTCAAACCGGTCTTGGTTCGAGATCCAGTCCGGCGGTTCCCCATTGATTCCCCTCATATTTCAGCGAATCCGACCCAAACCGGTTTTAGCTGATTTGATCTAAAACTGGTTCCAAACCGGTATAATTTTATTAAAATTGCAATTTATATAAAAGAATTAGGGAAGAGATATTGTATAAAGCGTCTAAAAATAAGAAGCGTAAGAAGCAATCTGGACCATTAGATCAAACCCAGATCAGAACATCTAACCCACCTTCTAACTACCGCGTTTAAATGAAACCAGGGGTAGATTAGTCAACAAAATTCTAAACTCGTTTAAAATAATTATAATTTGAACCGCCAAATGTCGACGGTTACTAAAATTGAGAAACAACAAATCATCTCGTCTCATTTAGTTAGGGTTTACTCAAAATTAAAAACACACACAAAAACACATAGACGATTGAAATCAACAAAAACAGAGACGATTAGAAACAGAGATACAGACGATCAACATGTCTTCGAAACGAAATGAAGGTGCGTTTCTTCTATTTATATTTTGAAATTAACATCGACTTATAATCTATAACTTCTAAAACCAAAAAACTTTTCAAAATCATGAATACAGGTAAAACAGGGGAAAGAAGAAGCAAAATCATACATGACAAAACTATAGGTACGAACAAAATTATGCATTCTATTTGTATCAGATCTGATTCTAAAAATATCTGTGTATAGAAGTTGGGTTTTATGCTTTGTATAACTAGTGTACTTATTTTTAACCTGAAAAACATGAATGCGTCTCAAGTATTTCATAAATGCGTCTGAAGACTAATGTTTAATTTAGGTTACATGAATGCGTCTGCTTTAGGTTAATGAATGCGTCTGATTGTTTCCACTTTGCTAGTTAGTGAGTGCGTCTGTTTAAGATAATGAATGCGTCTGATTGATTACACTTTGTTAGTTAGTGAATGCGTCTGAATATTTGTCTTAATGTGTCTGTTTATGTATAGAATCAACAGGGGATGGTTCTGATTTTGAAGAACAACCAATAAAAAACTTAATTAAGATTAAAAAAAAGGTTGAAAAGGTCAACCCTGAAGCTGCTAAAAGATTGGGAGATGATGTTAAAAAAATGAAACAAAGGTTACAGCAAAAAAAAAAAACAACAAGCTGTTGAAGAACCTTCAGAATCATCAGACGAAGATTTCCAAAGGCCTGTTAAAAAGCTAAAAGTGGATGAAGCTAAGAAGGAGAAGAAAATAAAGGATAGAGAGTTTGTTGAATACAGGGATAAGAAGTTAAAAATCAGATGCTCTCCTGCTGAATTTGTTGACAGCATGAAAGAGTACACTTATGAAAGAAAGCTGAAGTAAGGAAGATGGGTTTTGGGTCTGTGTTGGACAATAAGATTGATCAGATCTCAACATCCTTGGGTTACTGGTTGTTAGTAAACTATGATGAGGATAAAAACCAACTGAATGCTGGAAATTGGAAAATCAAAATCACACCTGCATTGGTGCATGCAGCTTTTGGGATACCAATGGGAAAGAAGCTGGTGCTCGAATACACAAGGGCAAGAAAAGGTGTTGACTCTACAATTGATGAATTCAAGGGTCAATTTGATAAAAGAAAAGTCAGTGTTAAGATGGTAACAAACGCTGTTAAGGTACAACAAAAAGGTGGAAGGCTATTCAGGTTGAATTTTTCTTGTGCTATGGAACACAGTTTTCGGGGAGATCACAAAATCAACCATAATCAATCAAAACTTTTTTCATGGTGTGGATAATGAGGAAGAAATTCCAAATATGGATTGGTGCTCTTACCTTATAGAGTGTCTAGTTAGAACAAAACAAAAATGGATAGAAGACCAGTATAATGGTCCAATTATAATTCTGAGTGTAAGACTTCAAACACCTTTTATTTATTATTTGGACGCACTAACTGATAATTTAAACGCATTTGTAATTCTAACAAAAATATATGGTATGTTGAATACATGCAGGTTATCTACACACATGAATACAACAAGAGGCATCCATCTAAAGTAAGAATTAGCATATCACCAATTTCTTACATTACAAGTAGTTCACTTGCAGCAATGGAAGAACATCTTTATAACAACGGGCCATTGACCGACGTTGAAGAAGATGATGGAGATGATGAAGTTGAAGCTGATAAGAATGATGAGGTTGATGCAGGTGTAAGAGATGCGGAGGCTGGACTAAATGATCATTTGCAAAATGATCAAAATCTAGATGATGTTGTGAACATGCTGGTAACGATGAATGAAAGGCCGGTTGATGATGATTACACTTTGCCATTGGGGAGATCTCCACAAAAGAGGATGACAATTGAAAATGATGTTGATGAAGAAGGAGATTGGAGACAGTACCAGATGAGTACCCAAACACAACAAATGTTTGAGTATTCAGAAACTCAACCACAGCTGAGTTTGGTTGAGAAATGAAAAGAAGCAGAGTATGAGGCTTCACTAAAGGCAAAAAAGGTACAACTCTTAGTTCTGTTTTTTGGTAAAATTTGTAATACACAAACAGACGCATTCATATACACAAACAGACGCATTCATTGAAAAAATACTGATCTTTATAAAATCTACTGGTTTAAAACAGACGCACTCATATATACAAACAGACGCACTCACTGAAAAACCTACTGATCTTTATAAAATCTACTAGTTTAAACAGACGCATCCATATTGTAAAACAGACGCACTCATATAAATATATATATTGATTTTTATAAACTACACAGGTTTGGATAAAAACAATGGAAAGAAACATAAAGAAATACGAAGCAATACAGAAAGAGATGGGGGAAATGGTTAAGGAGGCACGAACCAAATATTTGTGGGTTCCAGAGTTGATGAAATTGTGTGACAAGTGGGACGACTTGAACACTTTAGTTAAGGAATATGAAAATGTTGAAGCTGAGATAGAGAAGGAAGCTGAAGTTGTCAAAGAACATGTTAAACCTGAAAATCAAAATGTTGAACTGCCTGGAGCTTCAACGTGAATGAGGGGGGAATGAGGTGGAAATGGATGATCGGGCTGTTGAGGAAGGGTTGGGAACTACAAATGAAGACTTTGATATAAGTGACACAACAATAAACATGCAGCAAACAGTTGAACCAGGTGTTTATAAGGTAAGAGATGTGAATGAGACAGCAAAAGAACAACTTGCGGGAGGAGTGGAGAAAGAAAGAATAGAAACATTGGACGATGCTGCTGTGTCTTTAGAAACACAAGAAATAAGTGACGCAACATTCATTGAGCTACAAACAATAGAACCCCGTGTGTATGCAGTTCGGGATGAACAAGCAACACCAAAGAAAAGAATGCTTAAGAAGACGAAACACCGGTAAAGGAAGCAGTGCAGAATGCTCAGGAAGACAAAACACCGGTAAAGGAAAAGGAAGCAGTGCAGGAAAAAGGGAAAGAAAAAGGTAAGGCGGTGGTTGGTTATGACAAACCAGTTAGGGACAAAAACCCTTCTTATGCATTAAGATCACCATACGTCGGGAAGCAAGTCTGTCCAATTGAAAAATTAACTGAAGATGAAACCAAGTTGACAGAATATATGTTTTCCCCAATTAGAGATAGAAATGTAAGTGCTTTTCTTCATATTTTGTTTCTCATAAAAATATAGACTGTTTACTAATCTATTTTCATATAGAATGTTTTAGAAAATAGTTTATTGGGTTGAAGGTGGGAATGAGGTCATGAAAGTGATTTTTGAAAGTTTACATCCGGATATATGGCTATGTTCAAATGCAATTGATGTATGGGCAGACATTCTCAACTACGAGGAAGCGGAGAGAAGGAAGGAGGCAAATAAGGATGGGTCTTTAAAGAGACTGTTTCTGAGTACCAGCATGATAGTAAGTTAAAAAACACAAACAGACGCACTTATACAGACAAACAGACGCACTCTATTACTGCCAAAAAAAAAAACCAAAACAGACGCACTCACTAAACAAAACAGACGCACTCATTATTCTAACTGTCTATATATTTTTTTTATTTTTAATTTCAGCCTCCAAACTTTTATGAGGTAGGTGTTCCTTGGGAACAAATTGAAAAGGTCTACATGAGCAACCTTCAAGATATCTTCAGAAAAATAAAAGCAAAGTCTTTATACGAATTTGACATGATTCTTCAACCGGTGTGGATGGACAAGCATTTCTATGTATTGGCTTATGATGTAAAGAATGGGACAACAGACTTGCTTGACAACTCTAAGGCAGGAGAGATCCTATCAGAACGATATAAAGACGTGCCAGAAATATTGGTATGTAATTATAACATATACCTGCACACTACTATGATAATAAACTAATGGTTTGACTAAAAATATTCACAGAGAGGCACTTTGAACCGGGTGTGGCTGAAGACATGTCCTAAAACACAGGGGATTGAGGGCCTTAAAACAGTTCCTATTATAAGAAGAGAGATGACATGGATGACTACAAAGAACCATGTAGACTGTGGTGTCTTCGCCATGAGAACCCTCGAAACCTTTAAAGGGTATCAGTCGTGGAACCCGGGTTTTGCAGCCGAATCAGAATATCAAAACAAGCAGTTGATTGCCTTGCGGTTCAAGTACGTGGCAAAGATTATACTCTCCCCATGTAACCTACTCAGGGGTGAAATAAGTAAAGAAGCTGAGAAGTTTGCAAAAAGGCCAGCAAAAGCAAAATTAAAAATGTTAGAGAATGCAAGGGCAAAGTTAGAGAAGAGGGAGGCTGCTTTATTTTTTTTATTTTTTTTTAATAACATACAACGATCCTCTGTCATTCTATTTCTTAAAATTGTCAAGTTACATCAAAATAGAGGGTAGACGGGCAACAGCTGCTTTATAAACAATTTTAATGGTTTTTTCATGTTATCTTATTTTGAACTTTTTAAATGCTAACTTTCTGATGTATAATCTTGTTTAGACGCACTCATGTTCTTGTTCTGTTTACTTTGGACGCAGTAACTGATTTTTGAATTATAACAAGGTGATTTCAAAACACACTTTTATTAGAAAAACACAACAACTACAAAACAGGTAGTAACAAAACAACAAATAGATAGTGGTGTTTACATAGACTTTAAAAATTGAATTTTAAATTCAATAGAACACCTCAAAAGAGCCATGCATTTTGTAAGTTGTTCGACAAGATTAACATCGCCCTTGTTTGCATCAATCATGAACATAACCGCCAGTTCACGAAGACTTGAGTCAGGCATACGCAAAAGAAGCCTGGAAATTTCATCTCTCTTACTCATGCCATCATTTATCCTGCTTAGATTATCAGCCAACCGACCATCGAGAGCATAATCTTTTGCAATTTGATCTTGCATCCTTTTGATCATTTCAGATCTTGCAGATGAAGATGATGAAGCCATTAGTGAAAAAAAATAATAATTATAGGCTGTGTATGAATTTGGATGTGAGAATCAATTCTCAATACAAAACATATAAAAAAGAACACAATAATAACAAAGTGACAAATAAAATAAATCACGAGAATTACTGTTGTTGTTTTATTCCAATAATTGATCTGTACAAAAATAACATGTACACAATAATTCAACACAGATACAAACAGACGCATTCATGATTTACGACAGACACATTCATTAACCAACAGAAACAACTATACAGCTTAAACAGGCGCACTCATTGAGCTATTCAGACGCATTCATTGATGTATTCTTCAACCTCTGATCATCTTCAACAGACGCACTCATTTGATTCTTCAGACGTATTCATTGCTACCATCTTCAACCTCTGTTTATCTTCAACCTCTGAAAAACCCTCGAAAACCTGGATTTTTTATATCAAACCTGAAAACTTATAAAAAACGATCAAATATAATAAAAAACTTATAATAAACAAATATATAATTTCAATTTAAAAACAAAATCAATTTTAAACTTAATCGTCGATAAACAGAGCACTAAAAAACGAAAATTAAGATTTGGTTTGATGAATAACAGATTGACTAGATGTTGACGATCATGATTTGAAACGAATATGATTTGAATCTCATTAATTTTTGAAATCGTATTAATTAACAGGTTAATTAGAACGTGATTGAAGGAATTGAATGATCGTGTATATAGACGACTTTACCCCTGTGATAAACCTGGGATAAACCAGAATTAGGTTAATTAAACCTAACCAGAGTGGACAGGTGGCGAATTATGGTGGCTTTTACGCTTCTTACATTAAGCGACTTTATACCGTATACTTTCTCAAAGAATTATATCTAACAAAATTATACAGAAAGCTTATTACACATAAATAGATATACAACTTAAAAACTTTGTAACAATAAAAGTTGAACTTTATGTAAAAAACATTTTTTGTCTTGCTTTTTGAAAAAATAAAAAAAAGGAAAGTGCACAAAAATTGCTTCACTAACCAAAACCAAACTGAAACCAGTCTCTGATATCGGCTATCAAACTGACGAAAATGGTGTAAAACCAATTGATTTCAACCTGAACCGATATCACCCGAAACGAGATCGGGTTTTTAAAAAAGCCCGAAATATGCACCTCTAGTTGTAGACTTGTAGAGTTGTTAGCTTGTAAAGGACAAGCGGGCAGCGGCTATATGAAAATGTTGGGCTGGCCCAATACGGTAATAACATTTTACAACAAACTAATAACGTTGGCCAGACTACAGTCATACTGTCCCTCCCCAAATTCTCCCTTTCATCAGTAATAAACCCTAAAATTGATACTCATACTCTCACATACATAATCAGAATCAAAATGTCAGACTACTTACCTTACGAAATTCAAATGGAAATCATGAAAAGGCTTCCTCTTAAATCGCTGCTTCAATTCCGCTCCGTCTCTAAGCCATGGAAGTCTCTCATTGATAGCCCTGATTTTATCAAACATTATAGCAACCACCGGCAAAATCTACTTGTAAGTTATCATGAATCATATGATTTGCCAGAAAATACGTTTCAATCGTTGATGATCATACTTTTCCCATAAATAAAGTTTCTCCCACTATTCCGTTACCAGTTAGGTTGCTTGAGCGTTCTAGAATAATAGGCAGCTCTCATGGCTTGTTGTGTTTGTTCAGTTGTTATTACGAGGACACTGATGTTCCAGCAGTCAAGGCCGTTATTTGGAATCTTTCAATTAGAAAGCTGTTGCTATTACTGTGCCTAATATAGCACTGTTCTAGGTTTTGGGTATGTGGTGAAACTAAAGACCCTAAGATTGTAAAGATTGCATATCCTAATATTTGGAAGGATATGGAAAGCATAAGTTCCATCCCTTGGCATGTTGAGGTTTTTACCTTAAGCACAGGGGCATGGAGACGTCCTTATACCACCAGATAGGTGTAGCCATTGATGGAGCTTTTTATTGGCTTGCTACTGATTGGATTACTATGGATGGTGAACTTAAGTCTATTAATTTGATTATTTCATTTAATATAACAAGTGAAGAATTTAGAGAAGTAAACCTCCCAGATGCTTTAGCACACCTCCGAGGTTTTGAGTTGTCCATGTCTAAACTAAGGGAGTCTCTTATTGTGATTCAGGTTTCCTGGCCAATGATCAAGTATTCCATGTATGGAGGATGGCGTTTCAAAATTTGTTTACAAAGATATTCACTATTAGCACACCGGGTTCAGTAATTCTAGCGGTACTCGAATTTAGGAAGAGCAGTGAACCTGTAATTGAAATTCTAGACAAATCTTGTGACCCATATGAACATGATTCATCGCTTGTTGTTTATGAACCCTACTCAAAAACACATCACTAATCTTGGAAAGTTGGCTTATGATTCGTGGGATGTGCTCGTATTCTTTGTATTCCTACATGGAAAACACTACTTTTACTTGATCAACCGGATCTTACAACTTATGAAATTTGAAAGTCGAGAGTAGGAACTAAATCTCAGTTTTATTTCAACTTCAGATTCAACTCAAGGTATTTTGCTTGTAACTTGTAAGGTATGTTGTTTCATTTGTGGTTGATCACGCTTTTCCCCAACAAATATTTGCTTTCTATTATTATGAAGAATCTGATATTTTAATGAAAAGATTATGTACAAATATGTTATTAGTTGTGAAGTTTGCATAAGGGGCTTTGGTGGAGTTAGAACACAATCTCTGTTATGCATATACATTCTAACAGTATTGAATTTTCTCTGTGACCATGCATGGGTGTTGGTTTTGTTTTGTGGTTTTATTTATGTGGTTACATGGAAATGTGATTATATTTATTTGTATTTTTATTATTTTTATAAGGATAGGTTAGGAGTTTGAGCAGGTCAAATCTTAGTTTTGACATCCTTCTTTGATGTTAATTGGGCTTGAATATAAGTGGAACTCATGTTTTTATTTGGGCAATTTATGAACCCATGCAATGTTTTAGTTTTATACGTCTGTGAAATGGACTTGAATATAAGTGGAACTATGTTGATGAGTGTGTTTTCACTTTCCTTAGTTTCATTTTATGCTTGACTAATGAACATGGTCAGGGAATCTGCTTAAAATTAATAAAACTGCATTGAAATGGTGATTTACACCACCTACTCTTACTCTATTTTGATCTGTTTCTTATCCAGCTAAAGTGATTGTGATTATGATTTTACTTCTTCAATGATCTTGTCAGTGTGCTTCTTAACCCTATTAAACAACACGAGGTCACTGTGTGCTTTACACATTGTATTTACAGTAGGTAGCAGCACATTCTCTGTCACCTTGTTCCCCCCATTCCCGAGACAAAACTCTTAGCACTTCCCAAATTGATTTTTTTTTTCGGACTAAAAATGGCTCCGCTCCAGCTCGATAACCTGGACCATAACATATATGAGAATTGGCAGGAATAGAAAACATGAACATGTTACCCAAATCATGTTTACTATAAACTAAATTTAATACAATCTAAACAATGTTTAGATATTTTTATAAAGTGTCCTGCAATAAACACCATCTGTACATGGTACCAAGACGTCCCGATCAGAAAGATTCCGTGCAAGAGGAATGCGATTTGGTAACAACCGCCACATAAAACATGAAACTTTCAAGGTGACCCATCCGATCCATTTGAATCTCTTTAATGGAGACATAAGTTGGCAGGAATTCTTGACACGACATGAAAAAAAAAAGTTTTTTGGTAGACTACACGGCCTAAACAGGTTGTGTTCAGGCTCACCGTTTCTAAAACATAACAAGTTTGGGTTGCATACTTCAACTCGTCAAATCCAACAGTTCAACTGTTGGGATTAATCGTTTATTTACCGGGTCATGGGTACGGGTTAACGGTTTGTAATGTGAGTTAGTTTGATTTAGTTTGAAGTGGTAAAGAATAAAGGAAAACGAACGTGAAACTGACCGACTTTCATGCATTTGGAACGTTGGTTTGTTGTAGTTGATTTCAATAAAGAGTCGACTTATTTTGTTTTAGTTCCATCATTTATGGTGTATGTTGTATGTTTCCGTTGGTCACTGTAAGGATTTATATAGTCTCATTAAATTAATAAAGAAGCACCAACTTTTGTTTTCTCTTACTGCAAGTTTAGAACACCCTTTCATGTTATTATTCAAGTAGCATGGGGAAATTGATTTAAATACTTTAAACTTTCACCCATTAGCGGATAATACCTCGAACTATCATTTTAGCAAAATAACACTCCTAACTTGCAAGTTAGTTTGTTCCATCTCCCAACTAACCAGGTGCTAACCTGGTTAGTCTACGTGGCAAAAATGACTTATGTGGCTTTCTGAGTTGTCATAATGGCTTATGTGTTATGGTGATGTGTAAATAATGTATTAAAAATTGATTACAAGTTTTTTATAAACCCCAAACACCCCCACACCCCCTCTATTGGTGACACTAGTTCACAAGCACCCCATCACCCGTGACACCACCCAGCGGTTCAACGAAAGCGGTTTAGAAACCCTAACGTTTTCTTTATCTTTCTGGTCGGAAAGAGAATCATCAGACGGCGTCGTTTTGGGATGAATAGTTTCAGATTGTGCAATAAGTTCTTCCGGTGGAGTATTATCTATCGGGAAGCCTTCAAAGTCATCTTCATCCTAGAAATCGAAGGACGACATCGTTTTTGGGGGGTTTAGGGTTTGGATTGGAATATGAGGAGGGGTTAAGTGGGCCATGGTGGTGTCACCGGAGATGGGGTTTGGGTTTAGGGTTTGGTTGTGTCACCAGAGATGGGATGAGGAGGAGAATGGTGGTTGTTAGGAGGAGGTAATGGTGATGAACCATTATCATTGGTGGTGGTGGAGATAATAGCCTGGTGGTAGTTGGGAGATAATAATAATAATAATAATAATAATAATAATAATAATAATAATAATAATAATAATTAATAATAATAATAATAATTATAGAAGTGGTGGTGGCGGTGACGACAGCGGGAGCAACAGTAGCAGATGTAGAAGGAGCAGTAGCAGCGTCCCTTAAGTTTAGGTGTTTTACATTTTTCACTTTGCCATGTAAGCCATTTTTGCCACGTAGGATAACCAGGTTAGACCTCCGTTAGGTTGGGGGTAATGGAACAAACTAACTTGCAAGTTGAGAGTGTTATTGGTCAAAGTGATAGTTTGGAGTATTATCCGTCAATGGGTGAAAGTTGAGAGTAGTTAATCCATTTCCCCTATTATTTATTATCTCTTTTACAAGATTGTTTTCAATTCTGTTCGTGAGATCTTGAGTGTGATTTCTAAAGCTTGATAACCAACACTTGGTATCAGAGCTTCATTCGTTTGAAGGGGTTGTGGTTCTAAATCTGATCAAAAGTTGAAGACTCAAAGTGTATTCGCGCTATTAGTTTTAAATTTTAAAGCTTCATTTTGACGTTATATTTTGTTAGGCGGTTTCTACGAATCTGGTTTCAAGGTTTGAAAAGGTCGATTCAGGTTGGAAGGTGCTTCAAGTGGTCGGTTCGACATTTTTGGGTTGCAAACTTTTTGAGATTCATTTGGAAAACATATACTTTTTGGATTCGTTGTTTGTTATTTTTATTTTCAGCCATATACATTTGTGTATTAATGGTGTTTATCGGAAATTAAATGGAAGTATCCTGGAATTGTACAGAAGTAGAAAAATTATATTTTTGGTTTTGTTAAAAAGTGTGGTTGCCACGTGTAGACTTCTTGTTGCATTTGAAATAGCGGTCACATTAAATTAAAAGGTGCAAGCTACCCATCGCACCATCAAAGAGATGGATTAGTTGGTGCCCTATTAGTTGGTGCGCTTCTTTGTTTAAAGCTATAACACCGCACCTTCAAACGATTTGTGTACCGTACTGTCACTAAACTACAGAATATTTGTCGATTAAGTGACCACCAAATGCTTTTCTGGTGATTAGATGTTTGGTAATTCATTGTCCATTGACTAATTATACTAACCCATTAAATAGTGGCCACCACATGTCTGTTATCTTCTTTTTTGCCCTCTGTAACATTCATGGACTTGTTATAAAGCATCAATGAAACAGTTCTAACATAAATTAATGAATCCTTTAAACTAACTAGGCTACCTCCCTCCAATTCTACTTCCCTTTCTGTAACATAAACTCAAGTTCCCCTTTTCACACCCATGGATCAATTAAAGTTTGTTCGCAGTTGGTTAAACCTGCCATTCTTGCCCCAATTATCAATATTATTGGCTTCTTCACCACCATATTGCAATCAAATATAAGGGTGCGTTTGGTTCGCGGATTTCATGGGATTTTAGTGGAATTGTAATTAGAATTCCATTCCTTTCACTTGTTTGGTTGGCTAAATAAAAGAGTTGGATTTTGAAACTTTCCAAAAAAATCCCGTATGTGTAGGAATTCAGAATCCTTTTTAATATCAAAGGATTTAAGTGGAATGTTCATTACATTACTAAAATACCCCTCGTTTTTTTAACGGACTAAAATGCCCTCTTTTTTTTAACGACTCATCATATCCATCATCCCTCATCTTCCAGCTCATTAAGCTAGGGTTTCTCCACCTCCATTAATCTCAGCCTCCCTCAAGATCTCGAGCTAGGGTTTTCTCCATTGATATCTGTACAAAGGTTCGTCTCCATCTTCTTATCTTCTTCATCATTCTACTTCATTGTTGTTTGTAGAAAGGTTAGCATCCTTCTCATCTCCATTGTTATCTGTTGATTCGAGTTAGGGTTCTTAATTGACGTATTAATGATTGGTTTGTTATGATATGAAATCTCGAATTAGAGTTTTGTTGGTGTGTGATCTTTATAAAGTTTAATCTTTTTGGGGTTTTGTTTGTTCAGTATATTGTGTTTGATGATTTGGTGCAGTGATGCAGTCTGATCAAAGAAGGAAGGTGATATTATCAAACTTAATAGTTTGAAGTTAAAAGAGTGTCATTTTCTTGATTATTTATGTTATGATATGATATTATGTTAGAAAATCTTGGATAGGATTTAGGTAGTTAAAGGCTCAAGGTGCGAAGGGCAGTCCGGTCCAGGACATTTTTAGTTGTTCTAGGCTCGTTTTCGGGTGGTTTTAGGATGGTTTTGGCTGGTTCAGACCGTTTGAAACTAGTTTTGGCTGGATCAGGCAGGTTTTTTTCCCAGTCCAGGTTGTTTTTTTCTCGGTTCATGTGCTTTTGCACCTTGCTGCACTCAAGGTGGTTTGCTGCACCTAGCCTGGTTTAGGTTCCTAGGGGTACGCCTTTGGCGTCTTTAACTGCATAGCTTGGTTCTGATATGCGCGCATAATGTGATGTGGTGATGAGATCACATCGAGATATGCGTTTCGATGATGCCGCATCGAGTGTTGTACTTCTATGATGCGGTCTATTTCGATTGATGCGACACCTTATGTATAATGTATTTAATAGTTAAAAGTTAAAAGAGCGTATTTTCTTGATTGTTGATTTTTTTTTGGAAAAAAGCTTTCATTCAACAAACGCCAAACCAGTTCGGTCCAGCCGTCCAGGCCATTTTTGGTTATTATAGACTTGTTTTCGGGTGGTTTACACTCTTTTTTTTTGCTGGTTCAGACCGTTTGAAACTAGTTGGTTTTAAAAAGCGAGAAGCCTAGGGTCTAACACCGAGGCGCAAGGTGCTTATATAATTATTTTTATGTTTTCATAGTTTTTTAGCATCCTGACCTCTACCAAAATTTAGCTATAAATTAGCTTTTTTTGTGATTCAATATATAATTATATTATATGTAACATCCCACATCGGTTGAGAAGGAGAACAAACACTTCCTTATAAGGGGTGGGGGAACCTTCTCTACTAGACGCGTTTTGGCCAGTCTTTGGGGTGAGACCAATGCAAAAACCGTGAGTTGCGGCGAAGCGGACAATATCGTGGTACGGGTTAGCTTGGGCTGTTACAGTTGGTATCAGAGCCGGGCCCGGATCGGGTGTGTCAGTCGTGCCCGCGAGGACGCTGGACTCCCTAAGGGGGGTGGATTGTAACATCCCACATCGGTTGAGAAGGAGAACAAACACTTCCTTATAAGGGGTGGGGGAACCTTCTCTACCAGACGCGTTTTGGCCAGTCCTTCGGGGGTGAGACCAATGCAAAACCGTGAGCTGCGGCGAAGCGGACAATATACGTGGTACGGGTTAGCTTGGGCTGTTACATATTGGGCGTGTATACCCAAGCTTCAGACTAGACATTTGGACACCTTACTACCTATATAATACCGTTTACATAAACTCGCCAAAATATACCTTATGAACATATATGTTGAAATGAACCATAGTGGCAATATTGGACTTAGGATTCAAATTGTTGGACAATAACACTTAGATAATATACTTGACAATAAGACTTGGACATAGACTCGAACATGTGACACTTAGAATATGGACTTGACGACTAAGAATGAGCATAGACGGCCTACGACTTGAATAGATATTTGGACTCAAACGCTTGACCTTGAGATATAAACTTTGGACATAATATAAAAGGAGACATACATAAATAATGAACCATACGCTCGTGCTCGTCCCCACAGTAAAACCATTACGTATGCAAACCAAAAAACCAAAGACTAATGATAATTAACAATGTGTGTCGACATAGGGCCCAACCAGGAGAGTGTCATTATCCGATACTGAGCATCCGGTTTTTATATCTTTGAGCTATGCAAGCATGTGAGTTTCGTGAACTCCCCTCTTTTACCTTTAAACTGTTTTTTAAATTGTTTTGGGATGAATACATGCTTCCAGTTATTTTGTTTACTTATGGTGTTAGTTTTACAGAGCATGATTACCTGCTTGCTTGATATGCATACTGAACCAGGCACTCATTAACTCTAGGGGTGAGCCGACTTAATATATGGGTATTACTACTTGGGGAAAACCCCCAAGCACAGTGGTCCGGGCTAGACCCGGAAAACCCCCACTGAGGCCGGACGGGTCGTTGCGGCATATTTTGGCATTGGGGAACCTATGGGGCAGGACATAGGATGAGAACTATAACAATAACGGGCATAGTTTATCTTGTTACATCTAGTCATGGTTAGGCATGGCGCTAGATGCCAAGGGTTGAGTGGCCAGCTTGTAGAGACTGTAACACCATAACCAGATAAACATGTTGAAACTGTTGAACTTATTTGAATAACGGAAACTATTTTGGTAAACTAACTTTGGGTGCCTATGTAACTAAACACACGAACTCACCAACATTATTGTTGACAAAACCATTTTAAGCATGTGTTTAGGTACCGGCTCTAGAGATACGAAGAATGTGATGATTGCAACTCGGAGTCACAACCAGTGGACGAACCAAAAGATGATCGAGTAACCATAGATATTACCGCGCAAGTACGATCATGGACTAGTTTTAGTTAATGACATTGTATTATGTAAATAAATTATATTAGTAAAGTTAGTTATTTTTATACCGTTTCCGTTGTTGCTTGCATTTGCGTGAATGTCGACCATCTGTAATTTCGTCCAGGCCCCCTCGGGCCGCGGTTGTGATGGTTGGTATCAGAGCAACAGCGCGCGAGTATGACTCCATTAGGCTTAAGCCACGAACCTTAGGATCCTGACTTTGAAACCACATAGTTCATTTGGTTTGGAGAACTGAAACCTGATGGTTGAATGGACGGTTGGAGTTGCAATCAGAGGATGCCGAACGACGTTGACTTTGGGTACTGGGGTACTGAACATATGGGGATAAAACGTTAGGTGATAAAAACTATATTTGAATACATGAACGAATTTGCGAAGTAACCAATGAGAACATAAGATTAAGTGTTGTGATCTTTAATGGAATAAACTTGGATGCTTGAGTGAGGCGAAGAAGTGATTATGGTCGCGAACATAATCATGAATCCGCAGGCGCAAAGGCATTTCGGGGATATTTTATTAAAAGTCACAGTCACGAAAGTTAAAAATTAATACTCTCGAACACAAAAATCAAGTGAATTGTATCGATGGGACCTGACAAGCTAAGAGTTTGCCTTACCTTTTGTGCTTTTCGGTTTTCTAACCATAGTATTCTCATTCGATAGATGATAGACTTGAGCGTATCAAGCGATTTTCCTCGTTTCCTTAAGATATTTTTGGGAAATTCTTCATTAATACAATAAATCTGGTAGATGAAGTTACTCGATTCCGTTCGGAGACTTGATGGATTTCTTGTTTTATCATTCAAAAGCCCTTAGACACCATGATCTAGACTGTTTTTTGTGACATTTGAATACAAAAACTCTCATGCCTATTTATTGTTTTCTAGATATTTAAGTTCCTTTAGATGGTGCAAACTCCTAAAACATATGTGAGCACCAGGGAAAATCTTAGTTTGCCGGTAATCATTCCAATCCGGTGTTGAGAATTCCTGATTGCGAACCAAAATATCAAGTTTCCTTCCAAACCAATTAACCAAAACTGTACCTATCACCTTAATATAAAGTAAATTGACGATTGTGTGATCATCAATTTGCAGTTACATCGTGGTGAATTTAAATTCCATAAGGGTTTAGGGGATTTCTAGTGCATTTTTGAAGTACCAGAAGTATGGTGGGTTAGCTGCGGTACACCCATATTCTATAAACACCAATGGTACGTCCAAAATGTGATTGGAAGTCTAACCAAGAAGTCACCCTAGTCCGTTTTTCAAACTCTGGATATCTTTTTCGCGTTATATTGGACGAACTATGGATTATGATCGGATAAAGATGGTGGATTAATGTGAAAGCAAGGAAGAGATTCGATTGTCACATTTTTTTCCAGTGAAAACTCTCTGGTCAAAGCCGGAAGATACCATCTAGTGATTGAAAATGAGATCACTGATGTCAGACACTAAGGTCCTTAAAATGCTATTCGAATAACTCGTTTATTGAAAACTAGAGCATCAAAACCATTTTGGTCCAGTATTGTGAACGACAAGGAGAAATACTCTATATAAAGAGTACTTCTTTACAAAGCCCAAGTGACGGGTAACTTGGCAGTGTTGAAAATAGTTTTTCCCTTACATGGCAATGTGGATGCCTTTCATCACTTTGCGGTATATCGATTTTCGCTGGTTGATAAGGAAACGAAACAGTATGATTCTCAAACCACTCGAACAACCAAAGATTGAGGAATTTGCAGATCCTGTTTCCATGATTTCCATGTCATAGCTGTCCGCCTTTTCAAACGATTACCAACTACCAAATAAACTTTGAGATATTACCACAGCCATAATTTCGCGGACGAAAATTCATTTAAGGGGGGAGAATGTATAACACCCCGGAACAGCTCCCTAATTTTTTTTTCGTGTTTTATTACTATTTTATAATAAATAGTAACCAAATAAATATTAGAAGTAATAATACTAAGCAAGACGATTATGTACGGTATTAAAAACCTAACCATATAATATAAATGATATTATTATAAAGGCGTTTCGAGACGAGCTAGCACGCTTAACGAACCCGAAACCGCAACCCGATCAAACTGGGTGAGTCACCAAAGGAGAGGACACTTGTCTTCCCCTCTTGATGACACCCACCCCTTTACCTTTTATAAAGCACACATACAGACCCATCTGCATTTTTTATAAACATCACACACCACATAACATTTTGAGAGAGAGAGAGAGAGATCAGGAGGAGGAGAACCAAGGGGAGGAGGTCGGTGGACCTCCGATCGTCCACAACGGAGGAGCGGCGGGAGCTCCGGTCGTCTACATCCCAACATCCCACCCTCACCTTCACCAACTATTATTATTATAGAGAGAGAGATGCAGAGCCGAGAGGAAAGAGAGAGAAGCAGAAGAGAGAGAGGGGCTTGGAGGAGAGAGAGAAGGGAGAAGGGGAGGTGGCGGTGGTTCCAGATGGCGGCGGCGGTTGTTGTACTAGTCCAGTCGAGGTAAAACCCCTTCTCATCTCTTTCTCTTAGATTAAAACTTGTGGGTTGTGATAATTGTTGATAATGGTCGATGATGTTATTGTTGAGGGTTTTGATCAGAGCCTTATTGACAGAAGGAGGAGTACAGTGGTTTTCGGTGGGGGTTGGGGTGGTGGTGGATGGTCACTGGTGGCGGTGGAGGTGGGTTTCTGTGGTGGCGTAAGGGTGGTCTGGGGTTCGGTACAAGTTCAGACGGAGGTTGCAGGGGGACACAAATGGTGGTGGACGGTTGTTCTCAGGGAGTTTAGGGATAAATATTGGTCTTGGTGTAGAGGTCACGAGTAGGAGGTGGGTCTCAAAGGTTTGGTCAACAAAGGTTGGCCAGGTTAACGAGGACAGTCAAGACGTACAACACGAACTCAAGGTATAACCGGACTACAAACCTGTTATATTATAATTTTACGAATTGAGTGTGGGATGATGAGCATCATAATGAACCGAACATAAAGGCGAATATATATGTGTACATTCTAACAAGTGTTGATAAGATTGGGTTAAAACACATGACGACTTGGACCTTCGGACTAGTAGTATGGATATTAGATAACTTGCGGATTGTGAATATAAATAACTTGGAGTTTTGGACATTAATTTACGGACAATTGAACTTGGATACAAATTGGATAAAAAGCGACATAGTACTATAAGTTATGATATATAAACATATAGGTTTAAAACCAAAACAATAGGACAATGACTTGGACGTTTGGTGTGGATACATAGACATTAAGATTTAAGACTCGAACTTAATAACTAAGGCATATTATTCGGACATTACCATAATTAAATACAATACATATAGAGCGGACATTAGTTGTGATATTATGGACTTGATGCTTAGAAGTCAGACACTTGGTAAACTAGCTTTGGGCGCCTATGTAACTAAACACACGAACTCACCAACATTATTGTTGACAAAACCATTTTAAGCAATGTGTTCAGGTACCGGCTCTGGAGATACCAAGAAGGTATGATTGCAACTCGGAGTCACAACTAATAGTAGACTTTTGTTAAAGTGGTGTGTTTAAGTTGCGCATTTTTGCTTAACTTTGAGTAGCATTACCGCATTCTCTAGAAGTGACTGTTATCGCATAACTATATAAACGATTTATGTTCTTAAGATTTTTATGAGGGTCTCCCAAACCGGACAGCTCACCACTCAACAATGAGGGGAAGATGACCCGAGACTGTGACGTCCCAACCCCGAATTACCCACCTCCCAGTGGTTGCGATATAGACATCTACCACTCTAAACTCTTATGAATAACTTGTCGGTGGCCAGAGCATGACCAAACAAGCTATAACTTAATATCATAAAGGAGTCGTGACTAACCAGAAACACATGCATCCCCTACTTGAATTGATTAATCTTTCAAAAGTGGATTGGCCTATTAACTAATTTATATATTATCTTCATCATCAACAATTTGGGGCAAAACTTCTTAGTTACGAATTCATATATTATCTTCATCATCACGTACTGGCAGAAGGTTGGTGACGACGATTAGGTGGTTGGGGATGTATGGGTGACCGGAGAGAGACATTGCATATATAGAGAGAGAGATAGTGGGATGGGGGTATGAAGATATGGTCTTCTTTGTGGATGCGTGTATGTCTCGACAAGAGAGAGAGAGA
>JAUTDX010002715.1:0-45214 GCA_030844895.1 Ambrosia x helenae | reverse complement strand
GAAGGATTATGGGATGGGGATGAATGTTCTGAGACTGATATATTATGAATATTGATCGAGAAAAAGGAAGTGGAAAAGATGTTTAATGAATTACCAACCGTCTGATGTTCATCAACGGCTAGAAAAAAGAAAAGACAACATTGTTTTCATCGCTTGAGAATGTTTCGGGATTGGTGCCAGACGTGTCGTTGATGGGTCGGGTGATCCGGAAATATGGATCGTCCTTCTTTCTGTCAACCGTTAGATCAAAATGAGAATAATCCTAAGGCTTATGAACGAGACAGCGCAAGTCGAGGAACAACCGTTGGATAAAGATGATTCAAAAAAGAATGGTCCAGATATTATTAATCCCAATGATTTGCAACCGTCAGATGAGAATAAAATAATGGAGGGGACCACCTCTGAAATTGAAGCAAGATAATATCAAAGGGAATGCCAGCTGTGCTGGTCTTGGACCCACAGGTATTTTTTAAAACTTTTGCAGTTTTAAATTCTTGTCTTGGGCCTACTTTGAATTTGGATGGGATAAATAAAAATGATGGGCCTGTTCTGATTAGCCCAGCAATGCCTTCGGCAGCTGGGATTGGCCTGATATGACTAAACCTGGTATTGGGCTAACCTGTTGAACTGGTCCATGATTTAAAAACAACAGTTGGGCCTGTTTTCGGGAGTGGACGCTGCTTTCACAGCCCAACAGCTCAAATTTGGCTCCTTTGAACCCTTCTAAGTCTAAGGTAAAGCCTATTTTGACTTTATGTGTGAAGACAATTTGACTTTTGGTGAATGCTTTGACATTGATCCTGTTAGGGGAACAAAATATTGGAATAGTGAACTGTTTTCAAAGTTTATAAAAGGGATAGAAGTGGAAGAAAGTGAGACCCGTTTATTTTATGAACGTCCTAAAAAAGATGATGATGGTGAGTTTTGTGTTGACTTGAATGGTCACTTTATGCAAAAAAGTGTAAAGGCTCATCGTCTACAATTATATGGGTATTTTGTTGGTGACAATCTTCCATTTCAAGTTGTTAAAAGAAAATCTCATCAAGATGTGGCACAAATATGGGGTGACATCCATTATTAAAAAGAGTGGTGGATTTTACTTTTTAAATTCGCCAATGATGATGGTCTTTTGCAAGTTCTAGAAAGAAACCCATGGCTTGTAAAGAATGTTCCTTTAGTTTTACATTATGGGAACCGGACACAATTCTTTCCAAGCCGGATCCAAATGTTATCCTATATGGGTTACTATCAGGATTTGCCTTTATGTTTGTGGAATGGTGGGAATATTGGACAAATTGCAAGTTGTGTTGGAAAGCCTTTAATGCTTGATAAAGCTACGTTTGATCGATGTGAATTGAAGATGGGTCCTTTAAGCTATGCTCGAGTCTTGGTAGAAAGCTAATGCTACGGATGGTTTTTCCGGATCGAGTTCCCTCCTCGTCATTGTTTACCAAGCAAGATTGCATTTTTAGATCTTCATTATCGATGGAAACCCCCAACATGTCATCTTTGTTGAGTTTTTGGGCACTTGACTTCTGTCCATCACCGGTGGCTCAAAAACCAGTTGATGAGCCCAAAACTCAGCCTTTACTTGAGCCTAATATTCAGCCTAAGCCTTTGGTCCATGGTGAGAATGATGGGTACATTGAAGTTAAAAAGAAAAAGTCTAAAAAGAAGGCTAAACCAAAGGTGGCATGGGCTCCAATTGATAAAAATGTAGCAGGTCCTTCGAATTCTGTTCATGGATCAGATCAAAATACCATGGCCCAAACAGGCCCAGATTCGAAGTCTGTTATGGTTGAAAAAAGGCAGACTCGAACAACAGGTACAGGGGTATTGTTTCCAGGAATTGGGCCGGTCTCAAGCCCAAAACAGAATGAAAAATCAGCAGCTAATTTGGGCCAGGTAGGTAATAATGTTGCAACTTCAAGTATGAAATCTGGGCCGCTTAATAGCCCAGAACTTGATAACTTGGATTCTTTGGGCTTTAAGGACTCTAATCCTTTGATTGGGCCTGTTATTGGGCCTGAAAAGGATCCAAAAATGAAAGCTAAAGTGGATGGCTCTAACCGATTCTATGCCTTAATCGATGAAGATGATGATGATGAGTGCTATGATGCGGATTTTGGGAATTTGGGAACATGAAATTACTTTGGCGCATAACTACTTCAATTCTAATACCCGACCGCCGGATGATGAGTATGAAAAATGGTCAAAGGAGCTCAAAACATACTTTAGGAGTTTAAAGAAGAATTCGCCACCAAAGGGCTCTCCAAAAAAGAATGTTGTGAGCATTGTACAAGATGATGGCAAGGAAGATGAGAGTGATGATGTGGAGTCCGAGACGCATGAGTCGGCACGATTCATGAGCTTGACTTAGCTTTATTCATTTCTTTTTCTTGTTTGTTTGTTTTAGTGTGGTTGGGCCTTGGGCCTTAGTTTGTTTTGTTTGTTGGGCTTAGTGCCTAGTTTGGTAGGTTGGTGGGCTTTGTGCCATAGTTTGTAATCCTTTTATGTTGAGTTATTAATAAAAGTTTGCCGGGGTACCGTCCCCTTTTTCCAAAAAAAAACCCAAAACCCTAAACCCTAAACCCTAAACCCTAAACCCTAAACCCTAAACCCAAACCCTAAACCCTAACCCTAACCCTAAACCCTAAACCTAAACCCTAAACCCTAAACCCTAAACCCTAAACCCTAAACCCTAAACCCTAAACCCTAAAACCTAAACCCTAAACCCTAAACCCTAAACCCTAAACCCTAAACCCTAAACCCTAAACCCTAAACCCTAAACCCTAAACCTAAACCCTAAACCCTAAACCCTAAACCCTAAACCCTAAACCCTAAACCCAAAACCCTAAACCCTAAACCCTAAACCCTAACCCTAAACCCTAAACCCTAAACCCCTAAACCCTAAACCCTAAACCCTAAACCCTAAAACCCTAAACCTAAACCCTAAACCCTAAACCCTAAACCCTAAGGATTTTCATTTGTGTGATTTTTTTCTCTCTCTAGATTCTCTCTCTACCCAATCCTCTCACCCGGCCTATGCTATCCTACCTTCTTCCCTCCAAAAATCGTGTAGGCAGCTGAAATTCCCGTCAAAATGATGCCTTCAGCTGGTGGAAACCTTCCACCAGACCTTCCCCTGATTTATCTTCTCAACCTTGCCTGATAACTCCCAATCTCGAAGAATTTCTACTCGTTCGTCAGCAAGGAGCATAAAGACCTAACACCCAGCAAATCCCTCCCACACCCCTCAAACCCAAGCTCTAAGCAGCCTCAAGCTTCTGGTAAACAAGGTAAGCAGCGCCAACCTCTTACGAACATCAGTGTGAATGATCTTGCTGAAACCCCGTCCCCAATTAATCCAATTACCCTTAAATTTGATGGGGCTACTGCCGAAAACCCAAGTTTATCTTCAACACAAGTGCTCCCAACCACTATGGAGGTGGATTTGGTGCCGAATTCGGAGACGATGGCGGATGGAATCTCGTTTGATGCAGCGGTCAAGTCAATCAACCAAGGTAATGTGTCTGTCAACCTCCCTGTTACTCCTTCGAAATCACCATGCTTATTGAATGTGAACCCGTCTGAAATCCCTACCCAATTCGCAACCCTGAATTTGATGTTGAGGGTGAGCCTGAGGGTGAGTCTGAAGAGGGTGAGGAAATGTGGGAAACAGAGAGCGATGAGGAAGATGAGAGTGACCAGGAAGGCCCTGATCCCCTGCCCCTAAACCAAGATAATAGCCTGGTCACTAATGACCCCAAACCTACCCTGTCTTTGCCCAAACAGCCTGTTTTAGAGCAGGTTGTGTACCCTAAGGAAACCATCCAGGTGCAACCAGTTGTCAATGACCCTCCCCCTCACCAACAGTACAATGCTTGGGCCTCTAATAATAATATGGGCATGTCCATTGCTGATAGAATTAAACAGAGTAAACAGGCAAATAAGGTCAGAATTGAATATTTCCCGCCTATAGTTACCCCTGAAGAAAAAGCCGAATCCTTATTACTAAGGAGGGACCTTGTTAAGTCAGCTAAGGCATACTCATTATTGCTCTATGGTTATTTCCTTGGTACATCTATGGACTATCATAGGGTAAACTATTGTCTTAGACGTGATTGGAGGAACTTTGATGTGGCTGAGATTTCAAAGAGTCCCTCTGGCTATTTTTACTTCAAGTTTAAGAGCGAACAGGGTATGCAAGCTGTTTTGGAGGGTGGACCCTGGTTTGTTAACAAGATACCTTTATTCCTCAAAAAATGGGAACCTGGGGTGTGTCTAGAGAAAGCTGAACCATCTCTTATTCCCTTATGGGTGACTGCTCATGATGTTCCCCTAGAACTGTGGACGGATACAGGTGTTTGTAAAATCATGAGCAGTGTGGGGTACCCACTCCTAATGGACCAAGTCACAGAAACAAGGTGCTCAGCCCAATCGGGCAAGATGGGGTTTGCTAGGATGTTGGTAGATGTGAAAGCTAGCTCCAACCTCCCAGAGGTTTATGAAATGGAATACCAAGAAGACCCTCCTCACCCGGCCTACATCAGTAATATTCGTCTATCATACCACTGGAAGCCCCTGTGTGTCAGCATTGCTCAGTCTTTGGTCATTCTACCAAGCAATGTAAGGTAAGGGAAAAAACTCCTGAAGAACTGCAAGAAGAAAATGCTGCTGTGGAAGTTTGTGTTGAGCAGCAAGCTACTGGCCAGAACAGAGTTGATGATGAAGGTTTCACCACTGTCAGTTTATAAGCAGCAGGGCAGGAAAAGAAATTCAGCTGGCAAGACTATCCAAACAGGTAATAATCAGCAGCCAATGCAGACGAAAACAAGTGATGTGCAGCCTGGAAACATGGGACCAACAGCTAAGAAAATGAGTTACCAAAGCCAACCTAAGGACAAAAATGCCTCTACTAGTAGTGACCCCCAAATTCAAAAGAAAATGAGTGAACTTCATGCAGCCATCTAGCCAAAAGTAACCCAAACCAGAGGGAAACCAGAAGCACGAAGAATAAAAACCATCAGCCTGAACCATCTAATGCTCCTAACCACTCCAATGCTACTTCAGTTCCTAATCCTAAACCCAGACAGAGGAAATCTAACCCAGTGTCAAATGGAACTAACTTGTCTACCCCACCCCAAACAACCTCTAAACACACCTCAGCCCCCCTTAAACAAACGAACACCAACCAACAAACCCACCCATGTCAGACCCAACCACATCCAATAGGTTCTATGTCTTTAATGAAGCGTCTGCTGCATGCTTACTGTCTGGAAAAGACCTTTCGGATCACCTCATGCAGGACCTAGAGTATGTTGATGCTGAATCTGAAATGGATATTGCTTGTGTTGATGTAGTAAATGATCAGGACCAAGATGGGATAGTAGATACAGAGATGCTTGATTATGGTATTACCGATGGTCAGAAATTAGCTATCTCTACCCGTCTCATCCGATACAAAACAGTGAGAAGTGAAGATCAAGCTGGCTGGGAGCCTGGGGAATGGCACTACTTCAGGGATCTATGTGAAAGTATGAGTCTGGACCCAAATGCTGTTGTTGAAAATGTTGGCATGGACAAATCTGGCACGGCAACATTCTTGATGAAACAAGCAGGGGCAGGAAAGGGAGGCAATGCAGCGCGCCAAACAGTCCCAAAAACCAAATCTGTCTTAATGGGTTTAAAAATCACAGCTTGGAATATTCGAGGTCTGTCCAATACTTCGAACCAAAATCTGATGAAGAGTCATCTGTCTGAAGGTAAGTATAGTGTGTGTGCTATCATTGAAACTCAGCTGTCCAAGGACAATGTGCAAAAGTGTTGCTCTCGTGTGTTTGGTCATTGGGAATGGGACACTAACAGCTTGGTATGTAGTGGGCGATGTAGAATTGCCATAGGTGGGACCCGAACCAGGTTGACCTTATGGTCCTTGAGAGGAACCCCAAGTCATTCACTGCTTTGTCAAACCCATCAATGATCAACGTGCTTTCTTCTGTTCTTTTGTTTATGCCCATCACCGGCAAATTCCGAGAAGGGAGTGCTGGGAAGCCTTGGAATCCCATAAAAATGTTGTCAATGGTCGCCCTTGGCTTCTCCTAGGGACTTTAATGCCATAGTGGACCCAAGTGAACGAAACATGGGTAGCTCCCGAGTGGATGACAGCATGGTTGAAGCCCGGGATTGTTTCAATACTGTGGAAATTAATGACCTGTGCATGTCAGGTATGAGATTCACCTGGACGAAGAGCCCAGGTAATCCTGATGGCATTCTGAAGAAACTTGACAGAGCTATGTCCAATGAGCAGTTCGTTGAACAGTTCCCTCTTGCCAATGCCTTTTCATGCCTTTTTTAAAGTCAGACCACAGCCCTATTGTTGTTACCCTGCCGGATATCCCACACCCCAAACGAAACCATTTAAGTTCCCAAATTTCTTGGCACACAAAGCAGAATTTTTGCCTTGTGTTTCTGATGCTTGGTCTGCCCAAATTGATGGGTTTGCTATGTTCTCAGTTGTGTCCAAACTAAAAGCCACGAAGAAGGAATTCGAAAGCTTTCCTTTAAACAGGGCAACCTCCATACTCGGGTTTCAAAGCTGAGATCTGAACTGGAGACTATTCAAGAGGAGGTTGATAAAAAACCCTTCCAATGCTGTCTTGAGAGAGGAGGAAGGGATCTATTTGAAGGCATACAATGATGCAGTCCAGGATGAGGAATTGTTCCTGAAACAAAAGGCCAAAGTTTTGTGGCTTAAAGAGGGGGATCATAATTCGAAGTATTTCCATCGAATGGTCAAAGCGAATCAGCACAGGAATAGAATCCATTCTGTTGAGAACCTTAGAGGTGAATTCCACTCGGGTCAGCAGGTGGCTGGTCAATTTGTTGACCATTTTAAATCTGTGCTGGGAGCTACCACTGCTGTTAACCGCATTATTGACCCGGAATATCTATTTACTAATCGTATTCCCCACCTTGATGCTGATCACATGACCCGTGAGGTTACCACTGCTGAAATCAAAGAGGCGTTTTTTGACATTGAAGATGATAAGTCCCCTGGCCCCGATGGCTTCACGGCTAAATTCTTCAAGGCGGCTTGGAGTGTGTGGGGGAAGAGGTGTGTAGAGCTATCAAGGATTTCTTTCACAATGGAAAGCTGCTGAAAGAAATTAATGCCACGGTGATTGCTCTTGTTCCCAAATTAAACACACCTAAAAAAGTCTCGGATTACCGACCCATAGCTTGTTGCAATGTGCTATATAAGGCTATTAGTAAAATTATTACTAATCGTATCAAAGGGGTTCTTGACAAAATTGTTGATGACAACCAATGTGCCTTCATTCCGGGTCGCCTCATTAGTGATAATATTATGCTAACCCAGGAACTTATGAGAAACTATCATCGTGACACTGGGCAAGCTAGATGTGCCTTCAAGATAGACATCCAAAGGCGTATGACACTGTCGAATGGAGTTCTTGAAGACGATTCTAACCCACTTTGGCTTCCCACACAGAATGATTCAATGGATTATGACATGTGTTACTACTACTTCCTTCTCTATTGCAGTGAATGGAGATCACCATGGTTTCTTCAAGGGCAAGAGGGGGCTAAGGCAGGGAGATCCAATGTCTCCCTACTTGTTTACTTTGGTGATGGAGGTTCTTACCCTCATGATCAAACGTAGGGTGGCTCATAATGCCCAATTCCAATACCATTGGAGATGTGAGGAGGTAAAGCTCACACACTTATGTTTTGCTGATGACCTCTTCCTTTTTTGCCATGGAGATACGGCTTCTATCCACACGCTCATGAATGCACTTGATGAGTTTAAGGATGTCTCAGGCCTTGTTCCGAGTATCCCTAAGAGCACTGTGTACTGCTGTAATGTGAATTCGGATGTTCAAGAGCTCCTGAATAACCATATCAGATTTAGAGTTGGGGAGCTCCCAGTCAAATACCTAGGTGTCCCTCTTATCTCCACCAGGCTTCGACATAAGGATTGCACCCCCCTTATTGATAAGGTTAAGAGCAAGATATCTGATTGGAAGAACAAGTCCCTTTCTTTTGCTGGTCGGCTTCAGCTGATATCATCGGTCCTTAATTCGCTTCATGTGTACTGGTCGTCCGTCTTCATTCTCCCTGTGGCTGTGTCGAAGGAAGTGGAGAAACTTATGAGGGGCTTCTTATGGTGTCATGGTGAAATGAAAAATGGGAAAGCTAAAGTTAAATGGAAGGATGTGTGTGTCCCTATGAGTCAGGGAGGCTTGGGGCTAAAAAGGTTGCGAACCTGGAACAAAGCCTTAATTGCTAAACACACGTGGAACATTATTAGTCGGAAGAAGTCTTTATGGGTCAACTGGGTTTATACTCACAGACTTGCGGAGTTCAACTTCTGGGAATTAACAGAGAAAGGAGATGTTTTGCTGGGGCTGGAGGAAAATTATGGAGTTAAGATCCCAACTTCGACCCCACATTATTCACCTTATTGGAGATGGCAAAAGCACATCAGCCTGGTTTGATAATTGGCATGAGATTGGGCCGTTAAGCAATATTCTCACCCACAGAAACATGAGTGAAGATATGCTCAATAGGCACCTCAAGGTTAGTGATATCATTGCTGATGGAAATTGGGTGTGGCCTGCAGACTGGCAGGAACGATTTCCTAGTATTACAGGTCCTGAATGCCCCCCCCTGGATCCTAGTAAACGCGATAAGGTTGGCTGGAAGACCAATGAAGGGACTGTGACAGACTTCTCTGTGGGAACAGCCTGGACTGACCTACAAGAGGTGGGTGTGGCTGTCCCTTGGGTGAAATTGGTATGGTTCAACAAAATATTCCCCGACATGCTTTTATTCTTTGGCTTGCCCTTAAACACAAGTTGAAGACTCATGATATAGTGGGGAGATGGCAAGGGATGGATACTCTCAGATGTGTCTTTTGTCAAGCTGAACCGGATAACCATAACCATCTGTTTTTCGAATGCAAATTCCCTAAGGATGTCTGGGGTGATCTGAAGAAGTTGACTGCTTGGGGACAAATTCCTGATGCATTGGGTGATATCTCCAGCCATTTATGCTCTTTGCAGCAAGACAACACCATCTGGAGCGTTGTGAACAGACTCGTTTTTGCTGCTGCTGTCTACTTTATCTGGCAGGAGAGAAATAGGCGAATTCATGAAAATGTGGCTAGAACTAGAGAGGATATCACTTCCCTGATAAAGAACTCGGTTAAACTTCGTTTAATGGGCCTCCCCCTTGTGAAAACGGTAACATCTTTACAAGTGGCTAAGGTTTGGGATCTGCAGGGTATCCAATGGACAGCTCCTAAAAATCATGTCCATAATGCGAATGCCTAAAAAGCCTCATCCTGCTGTGTGGTATGATCGGAAGTGGTGGCTGCACCATCTTAATCGGACAAATAATCTTAAGCAGAATTGGGAAATGGAGATTGAGATAGACTGGAAGGAGAAACACTTCACACTCTTAATGAAAATCCTTGCTACCTTCACTCTCACTCTCACTTTGTTTACTGTTTTTGATGGGCTGGGTTGGGATCTGGGCTGGGTTTTACTTTGCAGGGAACTCTGCTTGATCTGGCTGTTGGGATTGGGTATGGGCTGGGTGTTTCCTTATGGGACGGGTCCTATGGGCTGGGTTGGAGTTATAAGGGGGAGGTGGGTAGTGTTAACCTTTAGCTATTCTTGGAGTTATCTGGTGGATTGTTCTCTTCCCTTTATTCTTTGGTCTATAGGATTTATTCCCACACCTTGGATTTACCCGTTTAATGATAATAATTGGTGGAGTTATTCGGAGAAATTAGGATTTCCAGGTGCTTGGAGTTTAAGCACAAACCCGGGAGTCATAAGGTTGGACTGGATAGGGGTGGCGTTCTTCAGGAGGAAACCCAATTCGATCCTTGCCCCGAGTCCAGAAACCCATTCGTTTGTTTGGCCTAAAACTAATGTTTTGTGTTTTGTTAATTGTTTCGCTGGGCATATTATCCTGGGGGGTTGGGACAGGTTCTCGGCTTCTTTTGATGGTATGGTGCAAGATTGGTCCATGATGTTTTTGGATCTTAAAGAGTTGCCCAACTCCAAGAGCTGGACGCATCAGGATCAGCGTCCCATTCGGCACTGGATCAATGACGTTGGTTGGAACATTATCTCCAAGACCTTGTGGAAGACCCATATCCGGATGATCATTATTCAGGCCCAGTTATGGGGCCCTAAGGGTTGCACGGTTATGTTGAAGGCCCTTAAAATGGGTTTTGTGATGCTGCTGAAGGCCCATGTGTGGGTTTGGAAAGATCTGGGCCGTAATCAGGCCCAAGGGAACCACGACTGGCTGCTGTGGCCCTCCCTCTCTACTGCTGCGCTGCTGGAATGGACTCGTATTATTGCTCGGAAGGCCCATCTCAACTGGGCTAAAGTTCAGGCCCAAGGCCCTCATGTTACTCTCCTTCAAACCAAGTGGGGGGAGCCCACTAGAAGACTCAAGAGGACAAAGAGAAGGCCCACTGCTGCAACATGGGTTAAGAAGTCACTTTTAGTCAGGCCCATTAAGTTTATTTTTTGGTGCTGGGCCGAAACTTTATGTTATATGTATTTAAAGGCTTGTAATATAGCCCATAATTGGGCTAGGGATAATACTTTTTAAGGGGTGGGGGTTCCCGGTTAAAATGAATGCTAAATGCAACCGGGTTACCAGATTTTGTAGGCCGTATATGTTAGTTAAACGGCCTAGTAAAGCGACTAGAAGGCATAGTTCTAACTTATTAGGGAGGTTTTACCTCAATAGGCGTTTGTGTTTACACCCGAAAGTGGGTTGTGTGGTCTCTTATTTTTGGTCCCCTAGTTTAGTTGTGGGATGTTGCGGGGGTATGCCCCCATGATGGTGTAATTTTTTGAGTTGTGATATAATACTTTTGCCGGGCTTTGCCCTTTACCCAAAAAAAAAACCTAAACCCTAAACCCTAAACCCTAAACCCTAAACCCTAAACCCTAAACCCTAAAGATTTTCATTTGTGTGATTTTTTTCTCTCTCTTCTTTCTCTCTCTAACCCTTCTCTCCAGCCGTCCCATGCGAATTCCCTGATTTCCCTCCTAAAATCGTGTGAGACTTGTTAATTAACCGGCAATGATTCCTTCTTCTGGTGCTCCTAAACCAC
Organism: Ambrosia x helenae; assembly: GCA_030844895.1. Classification (NCBI taxonomy): domain Eukaryota; kingdom Viridiplantae; phylum Streptophyta; class Magnoliopsida; order Asterales; family Asteraceae; genus Ambrosia; species Ambrosia x helenae. The sequence continues at coordinate 34,047 of JAUTDX010002715.1, read as the reverse complement.
CAGAACCCCCACATTCCAACCCTGAGCAGATTTCATCCCAAAAAACTCAAACCCGGCGAAGCACTATGTCAACAGGTACTCTTCAGCTTCGTGACATTTATGAACAGAACTTGGATAAAAATGATGATGGCACCCTGAAAATCAAGAACCCTGGTAAGAATCGTGTTCCTCTGGCCTCCTTAAATGTCAATGATGCACGTTCAGAAGCAGCACCTACGAATCCTAGGTCGCTGGGGGAGAAGATGAAACAGGAACAGATTTGTCTTGTGCGGAAGGATGTGCAGATGTCTCCTTTGATGAAGCTGTGCACCTTATCAATCAAGGTAAAATTGTTAATCAAAACCTGCTTACTCCCTCTAAATCTCCTTGTTCGACTAATTCTATAGCTGCTGAGGTTCTCACTCCCATTAAGAACCCTGAATTTGACCCGAATCCTGCCCCCAATTCTGATGATGATATGGAAGTGTGGGAGACGGAGGGTGAAGATGAGGATGAAACCAGTGATAGTGAACCCAATACTCCTGTTACACCTCACCCTGACCGAATCCTTTGCCGTTAGGGGGCCCTGTCATATCCCCTGTGTTAGCTAGTACTCCTGCCCCTGACCCAACCCCTGCTGAGGCTATTTTAGGCAGAGGTATGGCTGTAGGGAACAGAGGGCCGGTCCTTAGAGCCCAGGAACTACCAAATAGAGGAGGCAATGCCTGGGACCCGAATGTAAACCATGGTCAACCTAGGATGTCTATTGCTGATCGGATTAAACTGAGCAGCAAGCTGCTAAAGTGAAAATAGGCTACTACCCCCCAACCATTACACCAGAAGGTAAAAATCGTATAGTCATTACCAAAGAGGACTTATTGCAATCTGCAAAGGCATACTCTTTACATCTGTATGGGTACTTCTTAGGGACATCCATGGATTACAATAGGGTTAACTATTGTTTGAAGAGGGATTGGAGGCAGCATGACATCGCTGAAATCTCCAAGAGTCCTGCTGGTTTCTTTTACTTTAAGTTCAAGAGTGAAAAAGGGCTGAATGAGGTATTAGAAGGTGGACCCTGGTTTGTTAACAATATCCCTCTGTTTTTAAAGAAATGGAAACCTGGTCTGTGTCTCGAGAAAATTGAACCAGAGACTGTTCCAATATGGGTCACAGCCCATAGTGTCCCTCTGGAACTATGGACAGACACGGGTATCTGCAAGATTATGAGTGGTACAGGCATACCTCTTCTAATGGATCAGGTTACAGAAGCCAGGTGCACGTCCCAATCGGGGAAATTGGGCTTTGCTAGAATGCTTGTTGATGTTAAGGCTAGCCTGAACATGCCTACAGAGATTGAAGTTGAATTCCCGGAAGAAGAAGAAAACATTCCAGTTAGGGTGGGGACTATTAATGTTTCATATCACTGGAAACCGGCATTATGTACCCATTGTAGTATTTTTGGTCACTCTGATAAGCAATGCAGGTTCAAACCAAAACCTGATGTTGAGATGGCTGATGACCCCCCTTCCCAGAACCAAAATCAAGATGGTAATTACACTAACCAAAATCAGGGAGACCAGGAAGATTTTACTACTGTTACAGGTAAAAACAAGGGCAGGAAAAGAAATGCAGCAGGGAAGACTATCAACAGTGGCCAAGGGACTGTCAACACCAAGGGTATATCTGGAAAAAACAAAACTCAGGAGGTTGGCCCTTCAACCAGCAGTGATCCTATTATTCAGAAAAAGATGAGCGAAATGCATGACGCTCATGTTGCCCAAAAAGCCACAAACAACAGGGGTAAAAACTACAGTAGAGATAAACCTATGAACCAAGCCAATTCGAGTGACACAAGCAAGAACCAAGGTAAAAAACCAACTGGAGCAGATGGGGCTGCTCATTCTGTGCAGAAAAACAACCCAACTGCTGCCAGCAGTCATATGCAGCAGCCTAAAACCACTCAATCCAAACCAACTCCTAAACCAACTCCTAAATATCAACCCAAACCTCAGAAACCTCAAGCGTCTATGGATCCTATCTCCTCTAACAGATTCTACATGCTCAATGATGCTTCTATGGATCTGCTTTTGAAGGGAAATGACCTATCAGCTCATGTGGTGGATGATGGTATGGATACTGACGGGAGGGTTGGGAATATGGATGTGAATGATAGTGTTCTGGTTGACTCAGAGATGAGGGATGGAGGGGAAGATTTGGATGACACAGACTATGGCATCACTGATGGGCAGAAGTTAGCCATCTCAACTAGATTAATCAAGTGCAAATCTGTGAGAGCGGTGGATCAGGAGACATGGGAACAGGGAGAATGGCAGTATTTCTGGGATTTGTGCAGGAATATGGGTCTGAATTCTCAAATGGTAGTGGAAAATGTAGGCCTTGATAAGTCAGGCTCAGCCAAGTTCATGATGCAACAAATGGGAAAGAATGGGGGAGGCAATGTAGGGGCCAAGGGTAACAACACAACCAACCTGTCTTAATGGGTTTAGACATCACTGTTTGGAACATTCGGGGCCTTTCAAACACCTCGAATCAAAATGAAGTCCGAAACCATATTGCAGCAGGTAAGTTTAGTATGTGTGGCATTGTTGAAACACAATTGTCTAAGGATAATCTGGTTAGGTGTTGTAACCGTGTGTTTGGTCACTGGAGTTGGGATTCCAATAGTAATGTTTGCCAGGGTAGATGTAGAATTGTGGTGGGTTGGGACCCGAATGTTTTGGATCTTATGATTGTTGAAAGGCACCCGCAGGTGGTCCACTGTTTTGTCAAACCGACCAATGGTCATAGTGGGTTCTACTGCTCTGTTGTCTATGCTCACCATAGACGATTGCCCCGTCGGGACTGCTGGGATGCCCTGCTAGCCCACAAGGTGGTTGTGAGAGACAAACCGTGGTTGCTCCTTGGAGACTTTAATGCCATTATTGACCCGAGGGAACGTTCTTTTGGGAGCTCTCGCGTTGATGATAGCATGGTTGAGGCTCGAGACTGTTTTAACTTGGCTGAAATTAATGATATTTGTATGTCGGGGCTGCAGTTCACCTGGAATAAATCCCCAGGTAAACCGGATGGTCTCTTGAAAAAACTGGACCGTGCCATGTCTAATGTGGCATTTACTGAAACGTTTCCCCATGCCAATGCCAAATTTCTCCCCTTTTTGAAATCTGACCACACCCCTATTGCGGTTTCCATCCCGGAAGTGCCAAACCCAAAACCTAAACCCTTTAAATTTCCGAACTTTATTACCCATAAAGCTGAATTCATTCCCAAAGTCACCACAGCTTGGGCTACCCAGGTTGAGGGGTATGCTATGTTCACTCTGGTCTCTAAACTTAAGAAAGTTAAGAAAGAAATTCGGAAGCTCACCCATCAGCAAGGAAATCTGCACTCCAAGGTCCAGAAACTTAAGCTTGAGCTGGAAACGATTCAAGCTGAAGTGGTTAATAACCCTTCCAATGATATCCTCCGTGAAGAGGAAGGCATCTACATTAAAGCTTACAATGAGGCGACCCGTGATGAAGAAATGTTCTTGAAGCAGAAGGCTAAGGCCACATGGCTCAAGGAAGGTGACCACAATACTAAATACTTCCACCGTGTGGTGAAAAGCAATCAGTCCAGAAATAGAATTCACTCCATTGAAAACATGAGGGGGGAATACTTCACTGGTCCGCAAGTGGCTGAACAGTTTGTGGAACATTTTAATTCTGTGTTGGGTATTAGTGTTGAAACGGCCTCTATCTTGGAACCGGAAGAGCTGTTTACTAGAAGTATTCCGACCAATGAGGCTATTCATATGGTGCGAGAGATCACTACTGATGAAATTAAATCAGCTTTCTTTGATATTGAGGACGATAAGGCTCCAGGCCCGGATGGCTTTTCGGCGAAATTCTTTAAGTCGGCTTGGTCTGTGGTCGGGGAAGATGTTTGTAAGGCTGTCAAGGACTTCTTTTCCAATGGTAAACTCCTTAAGGAAGTCAATGCGACGGTGATTGCCCTTGTCCCTAAGCTTGAGACTCCGAAAAAAGTCTCAGACTTTAGGCCGATCTCCTGCTGTAATGTTGTCTATAAGGGCATCAGTAAAATTATCACCAATCGCATAAAAGGCGTTCTTGATCAAATTGTTGATGAAAATCAATGTGCTTTTATTCCGGGGCGTCTCATCAGTGATAATATTCTCCTAACTCAAGAGCTCATGCGCAATTATCATCGTGATACCGGAAAGCCAGATGTGCTCTCAAAATTGACATTCAAAAGGCCTATGACACCGTTGAATGGAAATTCCTTAAAGCCACATTGAGGCACTTTGGGTTCCCGGAGAAAATGATACTGTGGATTATGGCTTGTGTTACCTCCACAACCTTCTCCATTGCCGTTAATGGTGACCATAATGGGTTCTTTAAAGGGAAACGTGGTCTGCGACAAGGCGATCCCATGTCCCCCTACCTGTTCACCTTAGTTATGGAAGTGCTCACGCTCATGATTAAACGGAAGGTGCAACAGAATGAGCAATTTAAATACCATTGGAAGTGTGAAGATGTTAAACTTACCCATCTGTGTTTCGCTGATGACCTCTTTCTATTCTGTAATGGGGATAGTGATTCGGTTGGTACCCTTATGGAAGCCCTTGATGAATTCAGAGATACCTCGGGTCTGGTTCCTAGCATCCCTAAAAGCACAATCTACTTTGGAAATGTTGACCCTATTATCCGGGAGTTGATCACTGGCCAAATCCCCTTTCGCATTGGGGAACTCCCTGTGAGGTACCTGGGTGTCCCTCTCATATCTACCAGGTTACACCACAAAGATTGTGGCCCGTTGATTGATAAAGTGAAAAGCCGAATCACAGACTGGAGAAATAAATCCCTCTCCTTTGCGGGCAGGCTGCAACTCTTGTCTTCGGTTCTTAATTCGCTTCATGTGTTTTGGTCGTCGGTGTTTATTCTTCCTGTTGCTGTCTCAAAGGACATTGAGAAGCTTATGAGGGGTTTTCTTTGGTGCCATGGCGAAATGAAAAATGGCAAAGCAAAGGTTAAATGGAAAGACGTGTGTGTCCCAATGAAACAAGGTGGTCTTGGGCTGAAAAGACTCCGTATGTGGAACAGGGCCCTCATTGCCAAACACACATGGAACATTGTGAGTAGGAAAAACTCGCTATGGGTCAAATGGGTCTATGCCAACCACCTTACGGATTATAATTTCTGGGAATTAACGGATAAAGGGGATGCTTGTTGGGGCTGGAGGAAAATATTGGAACTTAGATCCCTTATCCGTCCTCACATATTTCATAAGATTGGTAATGGAAATACCACTTCAGTGTGGTTTGATACTTGGCATGAATCAGGCCCTTTAAGTAATGTTCTCACTCACCGGAACATGAATGAAGATCACCTGACTAGGCATGATGTTATTAGTGATGTCCTCACTGTGGAGGGCTGGAAGTGGCCTCCGGATTGGCTTGAGCGGTTCCCTGGTATAGCCCAGATCCCTCTTGTTAATCTCAATCCTTCGGTGAGGGACAAAGTCTTGTGGAGAACCAATGATGGCACCCTTACTGAGTTTGAAGTGAGCATAGCCTGGACTGATATGCAGGAAACGAGTGCCCCTGTCCCCTGGACTAAAGTGGTGTGGTTCAATCAAAATATCCCTAGACATGCCTTTATTATCTGGCTGGCTGTGAAAAATAAATTAAAAACGCAGGACATTGTGGGGAGGTGGCAAGGTGTTAGTAACCTTAGCTGTGTCTTTTGCCAGAGCGGCCCGGATAGCCATGACCACCTATTTTTTGGCTGCACGTTCCCTAGCCAGGTGTGGGAGAATCTGAAGCGGGTCACTGTTTGGGGCTGCATTCCGGATACATTGAATCAGATTGTCAATTATATGTGCTCCCTTCCTCAGGATAACACCATCTGGAGCGTTGTGAATCGGTTAGTTTTTGCGGCTGCGGTTTACTATATTTGGCAGGAGCGAAATAGGCGTATCCATGAAAATGTCAGACGACCGGTGGAAGATATCACTAACCTGATAATTCAGGCCGTGAAACTCCGGTTGCTGGGGCTTCCTATGCATAAAACGTCTACGTCCATTCAGGTTGTCAAAGTTTGGGATCTAAAATGTGTCCAGTGGAAATCTGCTAAACAAAACCATGATGCAAACCATGAATGACTTCCCTCGGGTTAAAATCACTCAATGGGTAGAGGGGCAGAGATGATGAACGGTTGGACTGAGAAAACTATCACACATCGTATGAAAATCCTTAAATTCCTCACTTTCACTTCCATTTTTTCTAATGCTATGGGTGGATGGGATTTGGGTTGGACTTGTTTATGCAGGATTCTCTGTTGGGTCACGGGAGGGCCTTGGTTTGGGTACAATATGGCATTCTGGGCCAGTGTTAGCATGTTATCTTTGGCTGCTGTGAAGTGGGCCTGGCCCACTTCTTCTTTGGGAGGATCGGGTTGGGATGGAGTTAAAAGGGGGTGGTGGGTAGAACCTTGGTCTAGTTCTTCTTGGAGTCATCAGGTGGCTTGCTTTCTCCCCTCCATTCTTTGGTCTCTAGGTGTTGAGTCTGTCTACCCGAATCTTTGCCAAAATATTGCGTGTGATAGGAGATGTATGTGGAGATTAGGATTGGTCTGCGTGCCTGGGATAGGCACAAAACCTGGAGAGATAAGGCTGGACTGGATAGGGGAGCAGTTCTTTCGGGTGACCACTTTCTTGTTCCTTGCCCCGAATCCAGGAACCCATGTTGTGTCTAAACCTTGTGTGTCGAGTCCTAACATGTTTACTTATCTTTTGGGCTGTGGTTTTATGGTGGGTTGGGTCATTATGGCTAAGGGAATGGGGCTGGGTTACAGGTTCTTGCATTTGATGGCTTTGGTTCTTAAACGCTTGTGGAACGCTAAGAACTGGTGGCATCAATTGATCAAGAGTAGAGATAACTGGAAAAAGACTTGCTGGAAAAGTAAAAGATCCAAGCACTGTTGTGTAAAGAAAAGAATTAATTGGGCTCAAACTCGGACCAAGAGGAAGGAAACCCAAAATGGGTATACGAAGACCGCTAGGAATCCCGGGTATTCTCAGCGACATGGGCTGAAGCTGCTCCTGGATGATCAAACCTGGTGGGGGGAGCCCACTGGAAATCGGTTTAAAGAATCCCAATGGGCCCAGGACCAGGCCCATACTTGTGTGCTGGGGTATGTGGCCAAAAGGTCTATGGGTTGTTTGCTTAGCTTGTGGAAGAAGGCCCAAGTCACTTGGGTTTCTATCGGCGATGGAGAGATGAAGGCCTGGGCTGATGTTCGTTACAGGAGCCCAGGTAGTAAGAATACTATTGGGCCGCAAGGTTATGGGCTGGCCTATGTGCACGTTTTTTTGGTTTGGATTAAAGATATAGCTAATAGGCTGTTTTGTAATTGTATCACCCTTATTGTTGGGCCGTGGACATGGCATGGGCTTAAACACACTTGGGGTTGGGGGTGCCCGGGTTTATTAGAGCCAAAGTGCTCTCGGGGTACCAATTTTTGTAGGCCGAGTCTAGTTTATGACCGGTCTTGTAACTTTGACATAGGGGTTAGATCACAAGTGCGTGGTTGGTGTGATGTTGTTAGATGTAACTTTTGTAAGCTCCCTCATGTGGGCCTCATGGTGTCGTATTTTTGGTCCCCTAGTTTTATGTGGGGGACAATGCGGGGGAATGCCCCCTTGATGATGTAATTATTTAGAGTTGTGTTATAAAATCTTTGCCGGGCTATGCCCTTTACCCAAAAAAAAAAAACCCTAAACCCTAAACCCTAAACCCTAAACCCTAAACCCTAAACCCTAAACCCTAAACCCTAAACCCTAAACCCTAAACCCTAAACCCTAAACCCTAAACCCTAAACCCTAAACCCTAAACCCTAAACCCTAAAACCTAAACCCTATCATTTGCACACTTCCGTTCTCTCACTTTCCCGGCGATTTTGGCGAATTCAGGCGATTTCACTTTTCTCGCTTCGTTTCTTCGTTTTTCTTCCTGATTGTTCAATCTTTCCACTGATTAACAATCATCGTTCATTGATTGTTGCTTTAATCAATGATTCCGGTGCTGCAAATGGGTAATTCGAATCATTTGAAGGCAAAACCACCTGATCCTGTGTCGAATACCCAGGGGTTTCATTTGTCAACTGATATCGTCATGGATTCTCAGTCATCTGGTGATTTGATGCAAATTAATAACACTGTACTGAAGAACATTCATCGGATTCCTGTTTGATGAATAATGCTACTGTTCCATTGGCTCGTAATCCCTGCTCAGACGTCTGGTCTGTTAACGAGCAAGGACTGGTTCCTAATGTGTTTGCTGAGTCGTTTGCTTCTTATAACAAGTTCTATAACACTTCTGAGGCTGATTCAGGGAAGCACATGATTCGTATTCTGATATCGAACAAGAATGGAACTCCTGTTTATGCATCAATTCCTGCTCCTGAGGGTCCTTTGTCTGTTTTTGATCCTGTTATTGAAGGTATGATACTTAGATTCATTGGCAACTCTGAATTGGATCCTATCTTTACTAGGTATATGCATATCTATCTGTTGCAATCTGTGAGTAATGTTGAATTTGAAGGAGGAGTTTAAGAGGCTTATGGTTAAAATTGGCTCTGAGTTTGTCATTAGGAGAGATTGTAAACTGCTAGATGAGGTTTGGTTTGATATTGATTCTGTTAAGTGGTTGAATGTTAATTGTAAGGGGTTATCTACTGTTGTGCCTGTGTTCTCTGATAGTATTAATGCTGAGTTTCATAGGAGTTGTAGTGAAAGGTTCAGGGAGGGTGGACAAGGGGGAAATGTTGAGAGTTTCTTTGGAACAGGGGATAAAATGGTGTTAGCATTGGCTGCTGCTTTTAATGATCAATGGTCTAGTGGCTGGCACAAGATTATGTGTGGATTTAGAAGGGTTGGGCAGAATTTAGGGGTTCAAACTTCTGAGCAGGTTGATATGGAACAGGAGAATAATGTGGAGATGGCTGAGACTTTGGCTTTATTGCTAAAAAGGAAGATTTTGTATAGGGAGAAAGTTTTATATGATATACAAAACTGTTTTATTGATGAGACTCCAGAGTGTATAACTAAGGGTGTAGGGAAGAAAGGAGGGCTTTGGCTGAAAAACCACCTGATTTGGTTGTTACACCTATGGGTAAAAGAGTAATAAATTTGTTAAAGTATAAAAGAGAAGGGGGGAATGCTAGAAAGAGGGGCATAAAGGCTTGTAAAGAGTTTGTGAAGGCAGGGTTCAATATGGGTAAATCATCTGAGTTGCCTGATGGCATGTCTGGTCCCTCTTTTTACTATGAAACTGTCACTTTTGGAGAGAACTGTTTTAATGAATTGGAGTTGGAGGAGACTACAGTTGCCATGGATAATGATGGGAAGGAGGAGGAATCTGATCTGAAGGGTCCTAAGGTTGGAGACAAAGTGAGTAGGAAAGTTTATGTCAAGAAAACTATGAAAGAGATTATGGATGCTATGAAGAATAGGCTGCATAAGTTTAAAATTTTGTGCAGACCTAAAGAATGTAACCTTGGTGCTGTTCCTAATGCTCTGACAGAGGGCATCTTAGGGTCTATCCCTATTGTGCCTAATGTTGTGTTTGATGCCAAGGTTGATGAATCTGGCAAGGTGATTAGTAACATTGAAAAGATCATTGCTGAGCAGGTTGTGGTTATGGAAAAACAGAAGGCAGAGTTGGATAAGCAGAAGAGAGAATTAGAAATCAAAAGCCTAGAGTTGGCAAGATTACAGGTGGAAATTAATAATCAGGGGAAAGAAGGGGAAGGTAATTTGAATAAGAAGGAAGGACAGGATAATGATGGGGAGGCTAGTGGGTCTTATGCCAGGGCTGTTACTGGTAAGGACAGGGAAAAGGTGGTGAAAGCTATTTCATATGTTGAGCCTACTGTGCTAGAAACTGGGGAGAAAGTGATTCTAATTAAGAAAGAGGCAGTGGCTGCTATTAGGGAGAAATACAGATTGCACTTGTATGGGTATTTTGTGGGAACTGAGTGTACTTTGTCTTGGGCAAGGTTCCATCTTCTTAGAATGTGGAAGGTGTATGGGCTAGTTGAAGTTACTTCTAATGGCAATGGTATCTTCTATTTCAAGTTCAAGTCTGAAAAGGGTATTGAGGAGGTCTTAAAAGCAGGTCCTTGGACTATAAGGACTATTCCCTTATGTTTGAAGAGATGGGAAGCTGGTGTTAGCCTAGCAAAGCCTGAACCAAAAACGATTCCCATGTGGATCACTGTTAGTGGCATACCAGCAGAGTTGTGGGATAAGGAGGGTTATGTGGTATAGGCAGTTGTATTGGGAATCCTATCACTTTTGATTCTGTCACTATTGATAAATGTGCTAAAGGGGATACTGCAAATTTTGCTAGAATTCTGGTGGATACTCCTGTGATGGATGTGTATCCTATTTCAGTCAAAGCTCTTTATGTGGGAGAGGAAAATGGTGCTCAAACAACAGTGGATATAAAAATAGCATATCCTAAAATGCCTGTTCATTGCAGGCATTGTAGGGTGTTTGGTCATAAGTATGAGGACTGTAATGTCAGGGAATTATCTGAAGAGGAAAAGCAGGCCAGGCTAAAGAAAGTTGAAGACTTGAAGAATAATGGGGCAGAAATGAAGAAGAATGTTCAATTTGATGATGAGGGTTACCAGTATGTGGGCAGAAGGAATGTCTTGAAACCTGTTACTAATCCACATGTGAAGAATGGACAGGGTAGTAGTGGTACTGTTAAGGGTAAAAATGTCCAGAATGAAGGAGCTGGAAAAGAGAATATGCAAAACAGGCAGAATGCTAGTTCCAGTAAGAGTCAGTCTAGCCTAAATGTGCAACAGGGTACAGGGAATCAGGGGTCTAAAAAGAGTAATGGAGTAGTTAAGGGTAATCAAGGGGGAATTCAGGGCAACAAGGGCATGAGAACTTCAGGGCAGGAATATAGGGTCAAGAATACTAACAGAAATCAAACTGCTAATGGAGGTAGGGGTGGTATTGAAGTGAGGAATCCTTTTGAAGTTCTAGAAAATCTGAGCAGTGCTGTGGATGAGGATGCTTTGATGGCTGATAGGCAAGAGGATGGTGCTAGAAATACAGTTGCTGATAGTGTCAAGAGAGAGAAGATCATTACTCAGTCTTTAGATGATTACTATAAGGGGATATCAGAAGAGCAGAAGAAGGAGCTGATGGATTATATCAACAATCAGGAAGTTCCTAAAAGGGAAGTTGCCTCCTCCTGGTCTTTTGCTCAATCTAAATTCTTTTCTATTATGTGTAGTAAGTATGAATTTCTTGCAGGATTGAAATGTTTGACACAAGATTTGGAAGAGGATGAGGATGTCAGTTCAGAAGATAATGAGATTGGGGGATTCATGAAGATTGATGGTGATAGTCCAGTGCAGAAGGTGCAGGAATTGCATTCTCCTGAGGAAAAGAAGGTTTCCCAATGAATGCTCAAAACTTGAATATTTTAGCTTGGAATGTTAGAGGTATGTCTAACACTTCTAAGCAAAATGAGATTATGGAATTGTTGAATGATAAGCAAGTTAGTATTTGTTGTTTACTGGAGTCTCATGTGAAGGGGAATAATTTGAATAAGGTGTGTAGTAAAGTTTTGAATGGCTGGGAATGGTTTCAAATAGGGAGTATTGTGCCAACTGGGTTAGAATTATTATAGGATGGAGGAGTAACTTAGTGGATGTTATGGTGATAGAGTGTACCTCTCAAGTTATACACTGTTTTATTAGGCCTAAGGATGGTAGAACAGGGTTCTTTTGCTCCTTTGTTTATGGGTTTGTTAAGTATCCATTGAGAAGGCCTCTTTGGCAAGACCTGATAGTGTTTGGGAAGACTGTTAAGATGGAACCATGGTTACTTATGGGGGACTTTAATGCAGTGTTGGATCCTAGTGAAAATTCTATGGGGTCTTCAGTTGTGTCAAGTGCTATGATGGATTTTAGGGAGTGTTGTGGGGAATTAGGGGTGGATGATGTGCCTTCAGCTGGGTTAAGGTTTACCTGGAATAAATCTCCTGGTAAAACCAATGGGTTGCTTAAGAAGTTAGACAGAATTATGTGTAATGAGCACTTTATGAATACCTTTAAAGGCTTCTCTACTGTCTTTCTTCCATTTCTTACTTCAGACCATGCTCCTGGGCTTATTTCTTTTAAGGGTAATCAAGCTTGGAAACCGAGGCCTTTTAAATTCATGAATTATTTGGCTAGTAATCCTAAGTTTCTGCCTTTGGTGGAAGCTGCTTGGAAAGCTAATGTGAGAGGTTGTCACATGTTTTCTCTTGTTTCTAAGCTTAAGAGCCTTAAAAAACCTATTAGAAAATTGGGTAGGGATCAAGGGGAATTACATGAGAAAGTGAGAGTTTTAACTGAGGAACTGGGAAAAGTTCAGGAGGAGATGGTTAAAGACCCTCACAATGGGCATCTTAGGAATGAAGAGGTTAGAAGTGCTAAGGCTTTGAAAGAAGCCTCATTGAATGAAGAATTGTTTTTAAAGCAAAGGGCTAAAGTGGAATGGTTGAAGGCTGGGGATCAAAACACTTCCTATTTTCATAAAGCAATCAAAGGAAGGCTTAGTAGAAACAGGATTAATTCTATTTTGGATGGCAGTGGGAATTATTTTGAAGGTGACCTGGTAGGGGGTGTTTTTGTTAAACATTTTGAGGGGTTCATGGGTAAGAATGTTCCTGTTCAAGGGGTCAGGGATGCTGATTCTTTATTCACTACTGCTCTCCCTCCTGAGGCTGCTGAGGCAATGGTAAAAGAGGTCTCTGATGAGGAGATAAAACAAGCTCTGTTTGATATTGATGATGACAAAGCTCCTGGTCCAGATGGATACTCTTCCAAGTTCTTTAAAGCTGCTTGGCATATTGTGGGCAAGGAGGTTTGTGATGCTGTGAAAGAATTCTTTTACAATGGGAAGCTGCTCAAAGAGGTAAATGCTACTTTAATCTCTTTAGTGCCTAAATGTGCTAATCCTAGGAGTGTTTCTGATTTTAGACCAATTGCTTGTTGTAATGTTATCTATAAATGCATTACTAAAATCCTGTGTGAAAGGATGAAAGGGTATTTAGGGGTCATAGTGGATGATTGTCAGAGTGCTTTTATCCCAGGAAGGCAAATTAGTGATAATATTCTGCTTTCTCAGGAACTTCTTAGGAATTATCATAGGAAGGTTTGGGAGCCAAGAGTGGCTTTGAAAATTGACCTTCAAAAAGCCTATGATACTGTTAATCATGGCTTTGTTGAGTTTTGTCTTGTCAGATTTGGTTTTCATCCTTGCATGGTTAGTTGGATTATGACTTGCCTTAAATCTGCTGCATACTCCATTAATGTAAATGGTGAAAGTTTTGGGTATTTCAATGGTCTTAGGGGTCTTAGGCAGGGGGACCCTATGTCCCCTTATTTGTTTACTATTGTCATGCAAGTTTTGAAGTTGATTTTTGATAGAAGGATAGCTGAGAGTGGTGAGTTTAAATACCATTGGAAATGTAGTGGCCTTAGGTTAACTCATGTCTGTTTTGCTGATGACCTGTTGGTGTTTGCTCATGCTGATGTAAATTCTATTAAGGTAGTTAAGGCTGCTCTTGAAGAATTTAGTGGGGTCTCTGGTCTAATGCCTAACTTAGGTAAGAGTACAATGTATTTTGGAAATGTCCCTAACATTTTGCAGGAAAGAATTGTTCAACTTCTTCCTTTTAAGGTGGGAAGCTTGCCAGTTAGATACCTTGGGGTTCCTTTGCTCTCAAAAAGGCTATACTCTAAAGATTGTACTATCTTGGTTGATAAAGTGAGGAAAAAGCTGGATGATTGGAAGAACAAGTCGCTGTCCTTTGCAGGCAGGCTACAACTGATAAAGTCGGTCTTGTCATCTATGCAAGTGTACTGGGCCTCAGTCTTCTTACTCCCTGTGAACATCATTGAGGATATAGAGAGGCTGATGGGGAAGTTCTTGTGGAGTCATGCTGATCCGGTCAAAGGTAGAGTGAGAGTCTCTTGGGAGAATGTGTGCTTCCCTAAACATCAGGGTGGGTTGGAATAAAATCCTTAAGGGTTAGAAATAAAGCTTTGCTCACTAGGCATATATGGAGTATTATCTCTGGTAAGGAAACAATTTGGACAAGGTGGGTTAAAGAGAACAAGCTTAAAGGGTTAAGCTTTTGGGGTGTTAGAAAGATAGAGGGGGCTTGTTGGAGCTGGAAAAGTTTATTGGACAACAGAAGTGAGATCTGGCCCCACTGTCTGCAAAGCTTGGGTGATGGATGTGATACTTCAGTCTGGTATGACAATTGGTGTCCTTTAAGTCCTTTATCATTTTTTATATCACCCAGAGAGATTCATAGAGCTGGATTTAGTTTGAGAACTAAGGTGTCTGAGGTGATTTCTAATGGGTCTTGGATGTGGCCTGAGGAGTGGAGAAGGAAGTTCCCTTGTTTATTCTCTTTGTCTCCCCCTATTTTGGCTGCTGATAGAAAAGATATTACTTTTTGGAAAACCAATCAGGAAACATATGAGTCTTTTTCTACCAGTACTGTTTTTAAAGACCTAAGTCTGTCTAAACCTGATGCTCCTTGGGCAAAGCTGGTTTGGTTTAGTCAAGCTATACCCAGGCATTCTTTTACTCTGTGGCTAGCTATTCAAGAGAGATTGTTAACTCAGGATAGGTTGGTGAGATGGGATGCTAAGGATGTGCTGTGGTGTGGTTTTTGTGGTAGTGAAAGAGATAGTCATGACCATTTGTTTTTCCAGTGTAATTATCCTTCAGAAGTGTGGAAGAGGTTAAAGGGCATTGCTGAATTAAGCCAATTTCCTGATAGGCTGGAGGATTGTGTTAACAGCCTGGCTGAGCTGCCCATGAAGAATAATATTAGAAGTATTATACAAAGGCTGATGTTGGCTTCTATAGTATATTATCTATGGCAGGAAAGAAATCTTAGGCTGTTTCAAAAGAAATCCAGAAGTGTTGATGACTTGTGCAAGCTCATTCAAGAAACTGTGAGATTGAAACTGTTGGGGCTAAGGATTAAAGCTTCAAAGAGCAGCATTCAGTTAAGCAGAAGATGGGGCTTCAAGATGGAATGGAAGGATCCTTTAAAACAGGTTTGATGATTTGGTTAGTTTCTTTCTTTTTAGTTTTGGTTACTTGGGAGGGTGGATTTTTGGTTTGGGATCACATCAGGGATGGTTTTCTATCATGGGGTCTAATTTGTCATTATAATTTTATACATAACATAATGGTTAAAATGGTGAATCTGGCTTTGGGTTGGGTTATTATCATGATGATATGGATCAATCTTTTTAACAATATGACCAAGGCTGGTTTTGGGCAGGGAAGGGTTATGGGGATTTTGGTTGTTGAAAGGTGGTCGTTTCAGCTCTGGGTAGTGCTCTGGTGTGGGGAAACCCATGCTTCCTGGTGTTTTAGTTTCTTTCTGGTTTTCTTTTTATTTTGGTTCTGGTATGTCATTATTATTAGATGGTGTCTTGTTCTGCTGATATCTATGCCTAATATAAGGTCTAGTGTCAGTTCTGTCCTTTATGAGGAGGGGTTAGGTTTATATGGTCTTGGGATAAGACAAAGCCTGGGAGTTATAAGGATGGAACAAGGTCATATCTTTAGGTTCCTGTCCTTTGTTTTGTCTTTTATATTTTCTAGATCTGGATATGACCTTGAAACCTTGATAATTTGTTCCTTCTTAAACCTTTTCTTGGTTTGGTGTCTTGAGTCTTTTACATCCCTTTGGATGTGGGGGGAGGGTTTTTATGGGAACCAAGGAGTTTTATGGTGGACTAAAAGCCTTTGGGTAGTAGCCTTAGACCTTAGTTCCTACCCTGTGTTCTGTGGATGGTGTGTTCTTCATACACCTGTGGATATTTCTTTGTGTTTAAAACATAGGAGTGTAGGATATTGCATACATGATAGTTCCTCTTTAGCTATCATGAATGTTCTCACCTTAGCCTTTGGGGTCTTAGGTTTGTATGTGCAGGAGGTTTGCACTAGCCATGGAGAGATAAGGAAGCATTGTTCCTCTGCTTTTAGGACATTGTTCCCCTTCATTTCCTGGTTTTTTGTTTTGTTTTTATTGTTTTCTAGAACTGTGCAGAGGAACAAAAACCTGTGTAATAATGGTGTGTGTTTTGGTGTTAACCTGTGTGAGTTTTATGAGCTCTTGCTCATGGGAGGGGGTCTATTATGGGTTATGGTGGCATCTGGAGACTTAAAAAACGATGGGTAGAGATCTGCATTCATTTCTTGTCTGCTCTCTTTCTTTCTTTGTCTGTCCTGTCTTTTTTATTTTCTGTCCTGGGAAAGGGGGGTGGGTTACATGAATATCTTTGGGTTTTTATCCTATGCAGAGATCTTGGTCCATTTTTGACACTCTGGCATGGGTCTGCGTTATTTGATTGGTGGTTAGGTATTTTGAGGCTCATGGGGAGCATACACAAGGGAGATATAAGGCTGGACTGTACTGTTGGAGTTAGGACACTATTTTCTCTCTATTTTTTATTTTTAGAACCAGCCAACAGTATGGGAACCCTCATCATTTATTTGGTAATCTTTCTTAGCCTGTTTTCTTGCTTTCTACTTTTTGAGTCTGTTGTGTCAATCCCATTTGGGATGAGTCTGGGATGGGTCATCTTGGGTTGGGTTGGTAGTATGGGAAGATGCAGGACCAAGGTGAGAGATATGATTGAAAATGTAAAAAGACTAAGGAAGAGAAGTTATTGGAAGCAGCTGTGGGTGGTTGTTTATAAGGGTTTATGTAAGGGCAATATAGTCATTTTTATCAGCTTAATAACTTGGATAGAATGGGCTGCATGGGATCAGGGGGTTAAAATGATGGTTTCTATTGATGTTTTGTCCTTTGAATGGAGATGGTTGAGTGTGGGTTATAAGGAAGGAATGCAGCTGATGGTTTATATGTTATTATGGGTTAAATGGTTTGCATTGGATAGAGGGATAGATGATTGGTTGATTGAGACTGTTTGTGTGAACTGGATTGGAAGGAGGAACATGAATGGGGCTGATTTGCAAAAGACAAGGAGGAGATTAAGTAAGAAGACAGATCTGCATTTGAAGAATTTTTTGCAGGCTAGTGAGGTATGCCTTATTTTGATGATTGTGATCTTTTACACTTGGACTATATGGTATTGGTTGAAGACTAACAGGCTAACTGTGCTTAGTAATGCCACTATTCTGGTGGAGGTTTGTAAAGATTATGAGTATAGTCTAGCCATGTTAGTTGCAGTTTGTTTAAAACTGCTTTTGACCTTGATAGTTCCTATTAAGGGCAAAATTCTAAATACCATAAGTTGGTTATACAAGAATACTAAATGGTTGTGTTATCTTAATGGTGCCATTATACTGATGGAAGTCTTGAAAGGCCATGAGATAATTTCAGTCCGTTTAGGTGCCTATAATAGCATGTGTTATTGGCATCTGATTGAAGCTTTTTTAGTGGAAATTGGAATTCTTGTATACCATTTGGTTGGGCTTATGGTCATTATTTCTGCTAGAAAAGTGAGCTGGAGATGGGTTAAAAGGATTGGACACTTAGTGGTTAAAGTTAGGAGTTTAAGCATAAGTTACTCTGGAATGGAATGGTTGAATTGGTTTAGCTTGTGTAGGCCTGGTATTAGTGTTAGAAAAGGGAGTTATTCTGGATTGAATTTTTTGTTAAGTGTTAGTTTTTTGATGGGCCGAATGGTAGTGTGTGGTTTGTATGGCTTGTTGGGCTTCGTGATGAATTCTGGACGAGATTTGAAGAAATGGAAGTTAACGGGCCTTGGTTTTTATGGGATTGGGCTGGTTGAAGGGCAGATGGGTATGGGCTTGAAAGAATATCATATTAGTGCTGTTGGGCTGAAGATGGGCAGGATTGGATTAAGGAGAATCGAAGACTGTTGGGCCTGGGCTTGGTTATATTATGGGGTGAAGGCTTGTCTCTTTAGATTGTATTTGGTGGGCCTATGTTGGTCATATAACATTGTTTTTGGGCTTTAGGCTTTGTTAGTTGCCCGGTTTCTTTTTGTTTTTGTTTTTTGTTTTTTTGTTTTTTGTTTTGTTTTGTTTTTTGTTTATGGGCTTGTTTATGGTCTTGGGTTCATGTCCCGGGCCTTGGCTAGCCTTTGTTTTGTAAGTTCTTATTATCAATAAATGTTTGCCGGGGTGTTCCCTTTTCCCAAAAAAAAACCCTAAACCCTAAACCCTAAACCCTAAACCATTTAAACCCTAAACCCTAAACCCTAAACCCTAAACCCTAAACCCTAAACCCTAAACCCTAAACCCTAAACCCTAAACCCTAAACCCTAAACCCTAAACCCTAAACCCTAAACCTAAACCCTAAACCCTAAACCCTAAACCCTAAACCCTAAACCCTAAACCCTAAACCCTAAACTTCAAACTCAAGACATTGTTGGGCGATGGCAAGGTATGGGCACTCTTAGGTGTGTGTTCTGTGAGACTGGTCCTGATTCACATGACCATTTATTTTTTGAATGTAAGTATGCTCGTGATGTGTGGACTGCTCTGCAGAAATTAACCTGTTGGGGCCCCATCCCTGATGGGTTTAGCCAAATCTTAACCCATATGTGCTTCCTCCCTGCGAATAGCACTATATGGAGCGTTGTCAACAGGTTAGTTTTGGCTGCGGCTGTCTATTATGTTTGGCAGGAAAGAAATCGCCGAATCCATGAGGCTGTTAAGCGTCCTGCTGAGGAAGTCTTTAATCTTATATACCAATCAGTCAAGCTGCGATTGATGGGCCTTCCAATGGTTAAAACAGCTACTTCCTTGCAGGTATTTAAAGTGTGGGACATCCAAGGGGTCCAATGGGTCACACCGAGAAAAAGTAATGATATCACAAATGGTATTTAAGCTGCTGTCATATTTCCTTCTGGATTGGATTAGGGGGTATGTGACTTTAACTGGAATCAAGGGGTATGAGATTGAGTATCGCTGGTTTGAAAAACTTATCACACATCTTATGAAAATCCTCACCCACATCACTCTCACAAAAAATTTATATACTTGCTGGTGGACGGGTGGGAACCAGGGCTGGGTTCTTTTGTGCAGGTATCTGTTGTTTTCTCTGGACAGGTGGTTGCACAGTGGTCAACTCCATTGGCATATTGTCTTCCTTGTGGGTGGCATGGGTTGGGATGGAGATAAAGGGGGGAGGAGGGTAGTACCTTACTTTAGTCCTTCTTGGTGTTGTCTGGTGTACTATTGCTTCCCTCTTCTCATTTGGTCTATAGGTGTCTTGGTTAGTTGGCCTTTTTCGTTTCATAACCGGTATTGGCACGGGAGACATATGGGGAGTTTAGGCTTTGTTTGCATGCCTGGGATAGGCAATAACCCTGGAGTGATAAGGATGGATTGGATAGGGGAGCAGTCTTTTCGGGTTCCCAGTCATTTGATCTTTGCCCCGATTCCAGAACCCAATCAAGAGTCTAAGCCGAGTCAGTTGAGTCAGTCTGTGTCTGTCTTTAACCTGGGATGGTTTAACCTTTTGGGTTGGGATAATTATTTTCTGAAGATGAAACACTTTAGCAGGTACTTGATCTTGATGTTGCTGGATCTTAATTGCATTCGAAGCTCTAAGAGCTGGTGGCATCAAGGTAGAGCTGTTTGGAACAAGATTCGATGGCTGCACATTCAATTAATTGTCTGCTGCTGTTATCTGTTGCTGATTTGGAAGACAAAGAGCAAACGAAGCTGCTGTTATCTGTCTGCTGCCGAGGACCCCTTTGGGCCGCTGCTTGATCAAGCCCAGTTCAGATGTGGGGAGCCCATAGATGATCAGTTGTTGTGGATAGCTGTGTATCTCTGGGCCTGGGGTCAGACCGGGCCCACGTCTCTGCTGGAAGATCAGCCCAGGTGGGGGGAGCCCATCGCTATTGGTTTGGTCTTACTAGTCTTGCTTCTCGTTAAGACCCAAGACATCCTGACAAGCTATAGGACGAAGCGGGCTAGTGATCGGATTTCTCAAGTGCACATGAAAGCCCAATTTGGATGGACTCATTTCCTGCTGAAGGCCCAGCGCAACTGGGTTATCTCCTGTGTGAAATGGTTGAAGATTCTCAATTGGCCCAAGTGTTTTTTATTTGTTAAATCTGTTCGTTGGAAAAGGCCCATATATATGTGTATTGGGCTTTGAGATGGACTGGTCTTTTGATAGTTTTTTGTTGTACAGAATCTTATTGGCCCTATAGTTTGGCCAGGGTTAACTAACTTTTGGGGTTGGGGGTACCCGTTTGTTTAGAGCCAAAGTGCTCCCGGGATACCATTTTTTGTAGGTCGTGGTCCACGTTTGACCGGCCTTGTAATCTTTATCTAGCGCCTAGGTACGACATGCTTTACGGTTCTAACATAGTTAGAAGTAGGTTTTGTAAACCCCCTCAAGTGGGTTGCATGGTTTCTTATTTTTGGTCCCCAACTTATGTGGAGGGGACAAGGCGGGGGGATGCCCCCATGATGATGTAATATTTTTTAGTGATCGTGATATATACTTTTGCCGGGCTAAGCCCATTACCCAAAAAAAAACCCTAAACCCTAAACCCTAAACCCTAAACCCTAAACCCTAAACCCTAAACCCTAAACCCTAAACCCTAAACCCTAAACCCTAAACCCTAAACCCTAAACCCTAAACCCTAAACCCTAAACCCTAAACCCTAAACCCTAAACCCTAAACCCTAAACCCTAAACCCTAAACCCTAAAC
Source organism: Ambrosia x helenae (assembly GCA_030844895.1). NCBI lineage: Eukaryota > Viridiplantae > Streptophyta > Magnoliopsida > Asterales > Asteraceae > Ambrosia > Ambrosia x helenae. The sequence goes on along the minus strand of JAUTDX010002715.1, from coordinate 13,276 downwards.
CCTAAACCCTAAACCCTAAACCCTAAACCCTAAACCCTAAACCCTAAACCCTAAACCCTAAACCCTAAACCCTAAACCCTAAACCCTAAACCCTAAGGTCTCAGGTCTTCAGGCCCAGACCAGGTGGGGGGATCCCACTCGTGGGCTTAGGAAGGAAAGCCGAAGGCCCAATCCTGTTTATTGGGTTTCTATGAAGGAATTTTTTTGGGCTCTTAATTGCATGTTCTTGTGGGCCAAAACTAGAGGTTCCTTGGTTTCTAATGTTTGTATTAAGATCCGATCTTGGACTTGGGATGAAACTTATGTGGGTTGGGGGTACCCGGTTATTATGATGCCAAAGTGCACCCGGAGTACCTATTTTTGTAGGCCTTTCGTGTCCTTGCAATGGCCTTGTAAAGTTAACAAGTGGTCTAGAACTAACGTGATAGGGAGGTATAACCTCATTAGGCGTTTTTGTAAACACCCCAAGGTTGGGTGTATGGTCTCTTACTTTTGGTCCCCTAGGTTAGTGGTGGGGATGTATCGGGGGAATGCCCCTATGATTGTGTAATTGTTTTTGTTGTGATATAATACTTTTGCCGGGCTTTGCCCTTTACCCAAAAAAAAAAAAAAAAAAAAAAAAAAACCCTAAACCCTAAGCCCTAAGCCCTAAGCCCTAAACCCTAAGCCCTAAACCCTAAACCCTAAACCCTAAACCCTAAACCCTAAACCCTAAGCCCTAAGCCCTAAGCCCTAAGCCCTAAGCCCTAAACCCTAAACCCTAAACCCTAAACCCTAAACCCTAAGATTCTCTCATTTGCAACTTTTTGTGTGTGTTTTTTGTGGTGTTTCTCTCTAGCCACCCACCTCCCTTCCTTCACGAATCCAAAATTTCGACCACTTTTGGTGATTTCAATCCTAATCTTTTGCTTCTCCTCATCATATCCGACCTAAAGTGATTCCATACACACCGCATTGGATTGTGGTATGGAATTAGACCTACAATTTGTTTTATATTGATGCTTATTAACTCTACGGTTGGAATGGAGTTCAAAATATCAAGGATTGTTATGATTATCTTGTTGATAACCCACAAGATAATGTCAATCGGCCTTACTTTCTTGTTGATAACCCACGAGTTGTAGGCTGTTACCCAATCTTTGGATTGGTGTTAGACACCGAAACATTGTCGTGTTCAAGGATTAAAGGTGAGGTTGGGATGGTTACGAGATTAACGGCTTGCTGCTGCTTCATGGTGTTCTTTCGTCATGATTTCGGAGACTCATATCACCCCTTGGAGATCTGGGCCGGTCTCTAGGAGAATGCGAATTGGGTGTGGGAGAATGGAGTTTATGAATCGTGGGAAAATGCTAGGGAACGGATGTGCTATCATCCTTGGATGATGTCAATCGGCCTGGACATTTTCGGATGTTCAAGCTGTTACCCAACTCAAGTTTTTTGATTTGGTGCTAGACGACCACGAAAGCATGCAAAGATAAGTAAGGAGAGGTCTTCCGGTCCCATGTGGTTTTGTTGTATAGGGGATCGTGATTGTTCATTGGTTTGGTTCGGCTGAGGATGGTTCAATGGTGCTTGCTTACGAGTCCGAGGTCTCAAGTTCCTATGCGCATGTGACAACCCCGAAGACTGAAAACTATCGGCCAATTTTGGTATCACGTTGAATCCAAGGTACATTCATGTATTCGAGTCTATCTTGGTTGTCTAGGCTGGTTTTGCATATGTTAATGGGGCTAGGGATGTTTGGTTTTTGGCGGGTTTGAAGTTGATTTTGATATAGCCGATTATGTTTAATGAAAGGTTTCATAAGGTTAGGTGGTTAGTTTATTATGTTTGGTTTGAAGATTCAAGTGTCGCATTGGCAATGAATCGAATCCATGTTTTAGTCATCTTGTTGATTAATTCATGGTTAATCATCATCAAATTATGAAACTGCCTAATGCTTCTGTTATGGATCTTGTTCGATTGATTACGGTTCTCGGGTACATCATATGCACGTTCCTTTGATGGTTTGGCTTGGAGATTCATAGCCAATTACGGTGTTTAAATCGAACTCCATGTTGAGTTTTGTATCCGACTCACTCATGGTTGGCCATTCATATAGTGTTCATGGATGTTCTTGAGGATTGAATATAATATGGACCTTCAAAATTAAGCATGGTTGTTATGGATGAATGATCCTATATTGGAGCCGAATGGGTTTGGTTTGTGTTAGTTGGATCCGGATTCTAGTCGGATCATAATTAATACTTTGACTACCTTCCTATTTTGGTGCTTTTTGTTATGAAAAGAGATAATCTGCACGTTTCCTATGATTTCTTTCCTATATTTGTACCATGAAATATGGAAAGTAAGTTATGGTGGTTTGAATGCAAGATTTGATTGATATTTGATAAGCTTGGGCGCCAAGTTATTTAAAAAAAAAAAAAATTAATAAAGATATAGAGGTGCCGAAAGAATGGTAGAGAGATTGGCTTGGTTTGGATGTTTTTTGGATCTGGAATGTATGTGGACGTTGAATACGTCCAGATTCATACTGAATGTGGACAATATTACATCCAGGTTCATTATGTAATAGACTGGGTGAATGGATGGAAGTTGGATTGATGTATGCGCTGGAATGGATTATTTCTTGGGCCAGATTCATGTAGGCCGAGTTATTGGGCCTCGTCAACCACCTAAAATCTGGGCCTTATCCCCTATATCGGCTATACATGGGCCGATGTGTTTTTAAATAACACAAAGTACCGTTTTTAACATGCTAAAGGGATTTTACCAAGTTGGTTTTTGGGCTTTGATTTATGAGGTGTTGGAATCTGTTGGGTCTATGTTTGATGTGGGCAATGGATGGTTTTGATGGATGTCTGTCTTGGGCTGATTTGTTTGGACTCAAGCAATTGGATTGAACTCCGTTTCTACAACATAGCAAACTACTTGCCGATTAGAAGATTTTTTAGTATAGCTTTGTTGTTTGATTGTTACTCCTATGGGCCTGCGTGCCTTAGTATGTCTCATGTTTTCCTTTGGGTCTGCGTGCCTAGTAGTATGTCTCAATTTGTTTGGGCCTGCGTGCCCTCTAGTATGTTTCACTTGGTCTTCCCCCCTCCATGGTAAAATGCCTAGGAGGGGGGGGGGGGACCCATCTTTCAGGCTTTGCTGTTTTCTAGTCTGGCGCTTTGGTCTGGGCTAGCAGCTTAGTCTTTTTTGTACTTTTATTTTAATAAGATTTGCCTGGGGTTCCGTCCCCTTTCCAAAAAAAAAAAAAAAAAAAAAACCCTAAACCCTAAACCCTAAACCCTAAACCCTAAACCCTAAACCTAAACCCTAAACCCTAAACCCTAAACCCTAAACCCTAAACCCTAGGATTCCCTCATTTGCAATTTTTTGTGTGTGAAAACCAAGGTGTTTTCTCTCTAGGCCAAAACCTCTCCCTCTTACTATCTAATGCCTTTTCGTCTATCCTTCTTTGTGATTGATGTTACCGGATGCTTCTTACTTCATTCTTTATGTTAATCTGACTCAAATCATTGAGTGTTAATCGGCTATGATACGTTTTTTCATAGTTGTTACCCAAGAACACCATAAATCTTGGTTAAGTCTTGGTGCTAGACGCATGGATTTCTTTATAATTCATGTTATTGGTTCAGTTTGTGAATCAATGGATTAATAATAAGAAACGGTGAGGAAAATCAAATCATACATTTGTTGAATGATGTCAATCGGAATTGGTTTGTGTAACCAATCTGTTACCGTGAAGTTTTCATGGTGCTAGACAAACGGAATGCAAAATATATAAGGGGTTCTTGATGGTTAAAGCCTAGCGAGGACAATTGTTTCTTTGTGGAATAATTGCTATTCGATCCTTAGGATGGAATAGGATGGCTTGCTGCTTCTTGTTTGTGGTTTTTTCTGGATGACTTCGAAGACCAATATCACCCTTTAGGGATTCTTTGGGCCGGATCTCTAGGAGGAAGCTCATGGGTGTAGCACTTGATGGTGGTTCGAAATTAGACGGGAAGATTCAAGCATGAGGATGTGCAACTTGTTTTTCAAACGAGTGTCAATCGATCTAGACTTCGGTTCTGGATTGTTACCCGATTCACACCTCAAAGGTGTTGGTGTCGGTGCTAGACAGCTTTGGTTGCATCGTCGGATTATTCTGTTGTGGGTTCTTCCTCCGGCTTCATATTGTTAGTTCTATGTTTGGAAGTCGTGATTGGTTGCTAGTATGTATGAAGATGAATAAAGAATGGAAAAGCTCATGGTTATCCTACGTATATGGCAGGAACTTATGGCTGGAAACTATCGGCCATTATCGGCATCAAGTTAAACTCCAAGGTATGTCATGTATTCGGCATTATTTTGGTCGTCATGGTTCTGATTGTCATGTTCGAATGGATATTTGAAGTATGATCGAATGGATATGTGGGTTTATGGGTTGATTAAATGATTAAATGTGGGTTCGAGTTTGTTTGGTAGTTGGCCGATTGTTATACATGGGATCGATTTATCATGTGGTCTTGAGATGGTTCTTCACTGGTCGAGAATTTTTCAGGATTGAAGATCCGTAGCCGGTTTCTCGGCATTAGATCAAATCCATGCCTTTTCATGTTTTAGATTAGGTTATGGTTATCTTTGTTTAGATTTTCGGGTTAGGAAACTATGATCTGTGTTCATATGATATGTTTCCTGATCGTACTATTGGAGTTTGAATGCAAGCCGTGACTTTGTGATTGATTGTTGATAGTCGGTGTGGATCCAATCCGCATGAAGCACACCCAAAGGCTGGAAACTATTGGCCATCAATTTGGTATCACGTTGAATCCGAGGTATGTTCATGTTTTCGAATTTATTTCGGTTGTCGAGGGATGGGTTTTCATGTTATAAGGATCTTTGGATGACTGTTTATAATCGGGTTGAGGTCTGCGAGATCGTTGGCCGTTTGGATCATATAATCGGATGCCTATTTTGATTGGTTTGGAGATTCATTAGTCGCATGGACATTGGATCAAACTCCATGATAAGTCATGGTTAACCATCATTATTTTCCTATGTGTTGGCCGAAATCAGTTTGTTTATGGAGATGAATGGAGGTGTCAATTAAATTATGGTGCTCATATGTTCTTCATGTTTGTTCTTGAGGATCTCGTATGCCTTGGTTATTCAAGATTGTTATGGATTCAAGTTCCTGATCGGGTCTTGTTTTTGTTCCGGAAATAATTATGGGGGTTTAACATTCAAGATTTGTTTCCTAAGATTATGCAACAATTTTTGGAAATATGGTTATGGAATTTTGAATAAGTTTGAAAACCTACGGATGCTTTGGAAAGGTGGTGGAATGGAATGCATTAATGAGGATAATATTGTTTGAATGCTAGTAATTTTGAGGGGATGCATCTGGACAATTATGGGATTTCAAAATCCCTTGGGCGCCAAGATCTGGTTTGGGAAACAAAATAAGGTGTCTCATAACCAAAGGACTAGGTGCTATGTATTTGGACGAAAATCACGGCCAGGTTCAACTCCTTCATTAATGAAAAGATTTTTTAGTTTGAATTTGGAGGATTGTATGGAATTTAAAAAACTTGGTCGAAAAGTTGAAAAAGAAAAAAGAAAAAGAAATCAAAAAGCAGCGCCGAGTTGTTTTATTCGGGAGTGGGCCGGATCTATTTCGACCTTTATGGGGTCTATTTGTTGAAAATACATGGTGTACATATGGGTCTATTGGGCTTTACTACAACGTGCTGAGCTGTTTCTAAAATGGGTTCCTAAGGCGGCTATCACATGGGCCGGTTGTATTGCACACAAAGTACCGAGTTTATTGTCAATGGGCTTACCTCTTGGGCTTACAGTTTTGGTTTAAAAAGTGGTGATTTCCTTTGGACCGCATATTCTCCATGGATTGCTTTTGGATTGGATCATTTACTAGTATGATTTTGGATTTTATTTGGGCCTGCGTGCCTTTGTTTGTTTCACTTTCTTGTTTGGGCCTGCGTGCCCTCTAGTATGTTTCACCACTTGGTTGGGGCCTGCGTGCCTAGTAGTATGTCTCATCTTAGTTTGGGCCTGCGTGCCCTCTAGTATGTTTCACTTGGTCTTCCCCCCCTCCATGGTAAAACGCCCAGGAGGGGGGGGGACCCCCTTTTTTCAGGCTTTGCTGTTTTCTAGTCTGGCGCTCTGGTCTGGGCTAGCAGCTTAGTCTTTTTTTGTACCTTTTATTTTTAGTTAATAGATTTGCCTGGGGTTCCGTCCCCTTTCCCAAAAAAAAAAAAAAAAAAAAAAACCCTAAACCCTAAACCCTAAACCCTAAACCCTAAACCCTAAACCCTAGCCGTTCACTATCCCTTCTTAATGAAATCTTCACAAAATCCAACTCGTATACCTCCTTTACCTCCTGATCCTCCTTCCAATCTTGATGTTTCTTCTACCTGTGAATTAAATAAGGAGCAGCCGACTCCTTATCAAGCCAATTCGATCCAGAAGCTAAGTCACGAACATGGCGGCGTTTCTACTCTGTGTGAAGAAACCAATGGTTCCCCATCGTCTCCTGTTGCAGAATCTGTCCCTAGGTCTAACCCTATTCATGGCGTCTCCAATGGTTCAGGTGAGAAACCCGCTAATTCGTCACCTTCTGAAACCATTGTAGGTGGGAATCGCTCCCCAAACCGAAAAACAGGGATTTGCTCAAAAATACAGGGGATTATTGGTAATTTGCAAAGGAAAGCTGTGTCCTCCTCTCCCGAGGAGGAAGAATTAGCTCGGGTCAGAGCTGCTCATGTTGCTCACGATAATCAGCTTATGCAAGAAGCAGGTGGTTTCCAGTCTTATTCGAAGTCCAACAACCATCACTCAAGCAGTGTGCGAATAGCTGGGTTCCGAGGGGTTAGGAAGCAGAAAAAGAATATCCGCTATAATCCCATGTTGTCTGATCTCAGGGTGAAGGAATTTGTAGATGGAACCCCGAAAAGAGATGTTTCGGGACCCATTGCTGCTGGGAACAGAGACATGGAGGCTGAATTTAATGTCCAACAGCATGTGGAAGTGATTAGTGAAGATGACGAAGTGAGCATGGGAGATTCGGAAGATACAACTCTAAATAGTAACGTTCGTGTGCAAAACGCTGCTATTAATGACCAGCCTATGGTGGAAAAAATGAACCAGGAAGTTTATTCGGATGAGATGCAAGGTCCTATCAATGTGTGGCAGCAGCAGTCGTTGAAAGGTCTCACCTTTGCCGAGAAAAATTAAACAAAACAACGCTTCGGGAACCATCAACCTGAAGTACATCCCTCCGGTTATCACTCCTGAAGGTAAACCTCGTATTGTTTTGACTAATGAGGACCTCCTTGTTTCGGCCAAGGTTTATGCTCGTCATTTGTATGGGTATTTCCTAGGTTCGTCTATGGATTTTAATGTTGTTAATAGATGTTTAACTAACCTATGGAAGCCATTTGATCTTGCGGAAGTGTCAAAAAGTAGCACGGGGTACTACTATTTTCAGTTTTATAGTGACCATGGCCTAAACCAAGTTATAGAGAACGGTCCTTGGATGGTCAATCAAGTCCCTATTGTGCTTAATAGATGGGAACCGGGAGTAAACCTTGAGAAAATTGAGCCAGCCACAATCCATTTGTGGGTGACAGCCCACAATGTTCCGTTAGAATTGTGGACGGACACAGGTATGAGCCAAATATTCAGTGCTGTTGGTGACCCGTTATTGTTAGATAAAACTACTGAAAATCGGGTTCTTGCTAAGAAGGGTAAACTGGGATATGCTCGTATGCTAGTTGAGGCAAAAGCTGCTTTGAAACTCCCTAGTGAAGTGGAAATCGAGTACCCAGCTGGTCCAAACAGGGCTACTCGGGTTGGTACCATGCAACTCTCATATCAATGGAAGCCTCCTTTATGCGACCATTGTCTTATTTTTGGGCACTCTACAAAATTGTGCAGCGTTCGACCAAGATCAGAAGAGGAATTAGCGAGGGAAACCAAAAAGACTGTGCAGGTCCAAAAACCCACTATTGCTGCTGAACAGACAGATAGGAAAGCTGATGATTTTATCCAAGTCACTCGAAGGAAAAATCAGGCTCGAAAGGATGTCAAGGGAAAGAACGTGGTGCAGGGTATGGGGAATCAGGGTGCTACTTCGGGTGGTATAGCCAAAGCTGCTACCGACTTGAAAAACTGCCAAAACAGGCCCTAAAACACAGCAGGGTAATCTGGCTACGACTAGTTTAAGTTCAGCCCCTATTCCTGGTAAGAATGGTCGTCAAAAGGGTGAATCAAGTAGTGCAGGAAATACAGGGTCAGGTTTCAATTTCAGTAGAGCGATTCAGGGTGCAGGGTCTGCTCGTAAGGGGGATAGTGATACAGTTCGAAAAACGGCGGGGGTGCCTGCTGCTCCAGTGATGCAGAATCGCTTTTCTGTGTTGGATGTGGAAGCTTGTGTTGGAACAGGTATTTTAGTAGGGGATCCGGTAGATCTTTATCCGAACACGAATGGAATTGAAGAAATATGCACAGTTAACATGCAACAAGTGATGGACCCGGGTCGTATACTCCCTCATTGGCAAGATCCGAAGCCTACTTCGAGTAGTGCGGAAGCTATGATGGATAACATTATAAACTACTCGGACTCGGAGTGCTCGGAGGCGTATTATGATATCACAGAGGAGCAACGACGTGTTATTCGGAGAGCCATAGTAAAAAAACAAATGTGTCAAGCACGAAGTTACTCTCTCGTGGTCGTCCGGTGAGTGGGAATACTTTCGGGACCAGTGTGACATCCTTGGCTAGATGCGGATTCTCTAATCGAAATGTGGGTGAAGATATGAGTGGTACGGCTCAGTTCTTTACTCGTCAAATGAAAGGGGGTCGTACTTTTGACCCGGTTGTTTCAAGGCCCTCCAAACGCAAGTAGTTATGGCTGAATCGCCTAAGTCGCTTGTGGTGTGGTGCTGGTTTGGTTTGTATTACTGTGTTAGAAAGCTTCTCATTTTTGGGTCTTTTTCGCTTCTTATTTATGGGTTACTGCTGCTGTTTTTATGTCCGAAATATTTTCCAACTTTGGAATATGGTAAGGATATACAGTCAGGTTGTTCTGGTCTAAGGGTGTTGCACTTGTTAGGCCAGCCGAGGGTTCAAGGCCAAGTGGTGGGTTTGATGTTAATTCAAATCAGGCCCAATGGTCTCCCATGTTGGTTTTCTTATCATTGTAGTGGTGTTGTTGTAATCGGGCCTTGTTTTGGAATTTCTTTTGGAGGACAATAGGCCCATGCCTAACTTATTTTTGCTGGGTCCTTGGAGTTGCTCAGGCCCAAATCGCCGGCCCAATTCTGCTGTGTTTTGGTTGGGTTTTCATCCTGTTCGGGGTGCTGTTTCTCAGCCTGAAGGTTTTTTTTGGGGTGTCCTACATCTCCTGTTTGGTCCATAGGGAAGGCCCATAATATTGGGTGTCTTTGTGCCGATTTGAAGGCCCATTTTTTGGGTTTGGTTTATCTATGTTTCTTGTATTTGCTTTGCTTTAATTTGGTGTGGTAGAAAATATATGTAACCTACTAGGGCGGCTAGTGTTGTAGTAGGATTTGTATGTTTTCTTTTATAGAGGTCCCCGAAGCATGTTTCGGGTGGTGTCCTCTTTTAGGAGTTCTCGGGGGGTATGCCCCCTTAAAAACCTGTACAATCACCATTTTGGGAATATATATTTGCCGGGCAATGCCCATTACCCAAAAAAAAAAAAAACCCTAAACCCTAAAACCCTAAACCCTAACCCTAAACCCTAAACCCTAAACCCTAAACCCTAAACCCTAAACCCTAAACCCTAAACCCTAACCCTAACCCTAAACCCTAAACCCTAAACCTAAACCCTAAACCCTAAACCCTAAACCCTAACCCTAAACCCTAAACCCTAAACCCTAAACCCTAAACCCTAAACCCTAAACCCTAAACCCTAAACCCTAACCCTAAAACCCTAAACCCTAAACCCTAAACCCTAAACCCTAAACCCTAAACCCTAAACCCTAAACCCTAAAACCCTAAAACCCTAAACCCTAAACCCCTAAACCCTAAACCCTAAACCCTAAACCTAAACCCTAAACCCTAAAAGATTAGTCCCCCGAATAGGATCAAATTTCGGGAGATTATCATCCAAGTTCAACTCACACGTATTATCAAACCAAAGAAATGAATTGGATACCTTGGGTTTTTTTAGATCGGCATCAGGAAGTGGAATATCCGCATTGTGATCCTTTTCATCCTTGTTCACAAAGAAGTAATCTGCACTCGACATAACATCATTCAACACCGGAAATTTTCGAACCCAAGCCACCGGGTTGATTGGGCCTGTGTTTCAGTAGAAGGGGACCCAATTTCAGGTTGTAAAGTTACAAAAGTGGATGATGCTATTAAGACTAGGCCGACTGAAACACAGGCCCAATCAACCCCGGTGGCTTGGGTTCGAAAATTTCCGGTGTTGAATGATGTTATGTCGAGTGCAGATTACTTCTTTGTGAACAAGGATGAAAAGGATCACAATGCGGATATTCCACTTCCTGATGCCGATCTAAAAAAAACCCAAGGTATCCAATTCATTTCTTTGGTTTGATAATACGTGTGAGTTGAACTTGGATGATAATCTCCCGGAATTTGATCCTATTCGGGGGACTAATCTTTGGACTAAATCGTTATTTCAAAAACTTTTAAATGGCGAATCAGTAGATAATAGTGAAACTCGTCTTGTGTATGTTCCCCCCAAAAAGGATGAGAATGGGGAAATGGTTGTGAATCTCAGCCCACAATTTATGACTAAGAGTGTGCAAGCTCATGTCCTTCAACTCTATGGTTACTTTGTGGGAAGAGATTTGCCTTTTCAACAAGTTAAGGAAAATATTATTCGCATGTGGCACAAGTTTGGCTTGAAATCGATGTATAAAAAGAGAGGTGGCTTCTACTTTTTCAAATTTGAGAATCTAGAGGGAATGATGCAAGTCCTTGACAAGAATCCTTGGCTAGTGGACAATGTTCCTTTGGTGCTTCAAGTTTGGGAACCGGATACCATCTTAAAAAAACCGGACCCGAATCGGTTCCTTTATGGGTTACTATACAAGATTTGCCTTTATGTATGTGGAATGGTGGTAGTATTTGTGAAGTGTTAAGTAGTGTTGGGAAGCCGCTTATGCTTGATAGGGCGACTTATGATAGATGTGAAAGAAAAGAAGGTCCTATGAATTATGCTAGGGTCTTGGTTAATGCCATTGTGGATAATGGTCTCCCGGACAAGGTCAAAGTTAAGTTTCCCCCTCGAAATGGCATTCCGGGTAAGGTTTGTTATTTGGAATTGAGATACGCGTGGAAGCCTCCTTTATGTAATTTTTGTGGTGTGTTTGGTCACAAGGGCGATTCATGTGTTCATTCAAAACTACCACATGGATCGGCCCCTAGTATAAATACACAACCAAGTTCTTCCGGTATAAAAAAGGATGCTAATATGGTGGATGCTAAGGCTCAAATTAATATAGGAAGCAATGTTAAAGGTAAAGGTATATGGGTTGATGAAGAGGGATTCGAATATGTCACAAAAAAGAAAAAACAATTGAAGCAGGCCCAATATGCTGGTCAGGCCCATGGGAAGCCATTGAAAATACCCGGTTTAAATTGCCCAAGCCCAGAAATGCTGGAACCCAACATACCAAGGCTGTTCCTGGTCCAAAAACTCACCGGCCCAAGCTGTTCCTGTCGCTGCTGAAGCCCAACAGACCAAGGCTGCTGATCAGCCCAGTAGCGGCGCTGCTAAGTGGCAGCCCAAACATGCTGCTGTTCCGCAGGCCCACCCAAAACCCAATGTAGCTGGGCCTGGTCCGATGTTAATGAATGATGTTGAATACCCACCTTTATCAGCCCAAATGCAACAACAAAAAAAGGAAATCGGAATGTACAAGCTCGACTGAAATCCGTTGTTATTTCTAATCCTTTTGCGGCTTTGGAGGAGTTGGATGGTCATGAGATCAAGGTATGTGACACAAAAATAGATGAGAAAAGTGATAATAAATATGATGAAAAGACGGACCTTTGGGAAAGTGAAAAGCAGGAGGTTATAAAGGTTTATAATTCAGGAGTTCCGCCTTCTTATGATGTTCTTTTTCATGTATGGTCTAAGGCAAAACAAAAATTTTATTTTGGTTTGAAGAAGCTTCATCAACAAGATCAAAATGACAAAGTGGATGATGATGACTCGATTGAAGTTTTATCGGAGACGGATGGTACATCTAGATTTATGAAAAAATAGCTCTATTATGTTTGATAGGTAATTTTGGTATGTTTTTGTTTTTTGAGTGGTTTCTTCGCTTTGGTTTATGTCCTGGCGAGAAATTTACTTTGTTTGTAATCTTTTTATGGAGTAATATATTTGCCTGGGGTACCGTCCCTTTCCCAAAAAAAAAAAAACCCAAACCCTAAACCCAAACCCAAACCCCAAACCCCAAACCCCAAACCCCAAACCCCAAACCCTAAACCCTAAAACCCTAAAACCCTAAAGTGGGAAAACAACATGAAGGTTCGATAATTTCTTGTGATGCGGCTGCTATGGCTGTGAACCAAGGTAAAAATCCGATCCTTACTCCTAACAATGTCTATGTTACACCTTCTAAGTCTCCTTGTATGATTAATTCGGAGATTTCTGAGATTCCAACACTTGTTAAACAAATCGATTTTGATATGACACCTGATAATGAAGAGGATAAGGGCTGGGTCACTGAAGAAGATGATTCGTCTGAGTCTGGAGACGAATCTGACTCTGATGGGGGGGACGAGACTGATACAGGGGAGAATCGGAATGACCAGGGTAATAGTCAAGATAATGGCCCTGTTCTAACTCCCGTGGGTGAACCTCCCATTATTGCAAATGTGGGCAGGCCAGCTGTTGATAATGCAGCTGGTCAGGCTAATGAGATTGGGAACAGGGACGAACCTAGTTTGAATGGGGCAGGGGCATATGGTCAAAAGAACAGACCCAACCAACAGCCTGGGGCTAACAACAGGGTGGGTAATGTGTGGGCAAATGATGTAAAGACTGGGCTAACCATTGCTGACCGTATTAAAAAAAGCTAAAGAGGGTGCTAAGGTTCGGATTGAATATTTACCCTCCCACCAAGACACCAGAAGGAAAGAGCAGGGGTGTTAATCACAAAGGATGATCTCATCAATCTGCAAGGCATACTCACTTTCACCTTTATGGGTATTTCTGGGTACATCTATGGATTTCAACCAGGTAAACTATTGTCTC
>JAUTDX010002714.1:0-44123 GCA_030844895.1 Ambrosia x helenae | reverse complement strand
TCGGTGAAAATACAACTTCTTCTACACTTGAAGTCTCATCAAACTGTTTTTTCCTACGTATCACACGTCTTTGAGGGAATTCCGCAACAACACCCATTTCATTGGCAACTTCTCTAGCTTCATGAATCGCATTAGACAATCCCAATTCTCTAAAATTCTTAAAGTATTTAATCTATTTGTCAACTTCATGAATAGCAACATCAAGAACCACATCCTTTGATTGCAACCTTTTTCTACCACATTCACGTGTGATAACATTTCATACCAAATAACAATTGTACCAAAAATTCAAATTACACCCACTTCATACATTTTTAGTGATTTTAGCTTCGCTTATGATTTTAGGATCTTTATCAGAGTGCCTAACTTTTGCAAAGGTTGTTCTTACATCTACAAGTTGATATCTAATAGGCTTAATACTATCTACATGACTTTCCCAATGAGTCACAGACAATGACTTAAGAGTCAATCCTTTAACATTTTTCTTTCAAAATTTGCCACCTATTAATAGAATTAGCAAAGGTAGTATAAATCTGTTGTATTGTTCCAAAAAAATCTCTAGACTTGGTAATAGTGTTAGCCATGTCACACAATACGAGATTTAGACTATGACAACCACAAGCACTATAAAAAGCTCTAGGATTTTTTTTAAGAATCTCATTTGAACTCCACTATGTTTTCCTTTCATGTTTGCTCCATTATCATATCCTTGACCACGCATATCATTGATATCAAGAACAAGAGACTCCAATTCCTTAGATGTAACCTCAAAAAGTCCCCTACCAGTGGTATCATCAACAATCAATAAAAAAACCCAAAAAAGATTCCTCGACGGTCACAAAAGTAGAGTTAAATTCACATACCTCACAATTATGGACATTTGTTCTTGGTGACTTGTTGGGGGGTGCAATCGAGTATGATGGAATAATAATTTGCTTGCTTTATCTTCTTGATGATTTTGTTATAACTTGATGAGCTAGTAATTGTATCAACTCATTTGGATATTGTGCCCAAGATAGTGTACTTGAAGTTCATCATTAATGATACGCCGCACGTTTTTCTTTCATAAATGGGTCAAACTCTTCCAACATCTCAAACAATCCCAAAAAGTTCCATTGCCCTTTTGATACAACTTCTCATTTGATCCACAAAATGCCAAACCATGTTTGCAAGAAATTTCACTAGTCCAACACATTCTAAAAATGACTTGTTTCCAATAGTCTCCTTCTTTTTTAAATTGCTCATATGCTACTTTGTCAATTGTTTCATTTGCAATCCAACCTTTGACGCATTTCGTACCATTGATTCATATTCTTCATATGTTTCTAAGCTACCTTCATGCTCTTTAAGTCGAAAATTAGCATGTTTCCAATCTGCATAACCATCACTATCCAACCCACCTTTTGGATGCCCTTTTCTAAAAAGTTTACAACAAAAACAAAAGAGTTTGTCACTCTCTTTCGAATACACTAGCCATGCTCTATCACATGTCTCCCCATTTGATAGTATTCTAGTATACATTTTTGAAGAAAATCTTCTTCTACTTTTATCTTTAGGACCCTTAACAATCGTCAAATCTCTTTTTGGACCTTTCTTAACCAATTCATTAATCAAGTTAGGATTAAGCATCTCCCACGTTCTAGGATCAAAAATATCAATACTTGCATCCGCATTAACATCATCTTCACCCCAATTAGCTTCATCCATATTAACATCATTCTCTACATTTACATCATCCACATTATCATCCAACATAACATCATCTTCACCCAATTTAGCTTCATCCACATTAACATCATTCACATTATCATCCGCATTAATATCATCTACGCCCAAATTAGTTTCATCCACATTATCCTCGGCATTATCCTCAACCACATTAGCATCCGCATTAGCATCAACGTTAGAACTAGAACTTTAAGGTAGTCTAGAGAAAAATTTGTGTAAACTTAGGTATACTCTTCTTTTCAATATTCCTTTTGATTTCCTCTAGCTTCTTCTTTTTACGTTTTTGACAACTAGATTGGTATTTGTATTTGGAGGCATAATTTCTACAAAAAATATTCAAAGTTTCAACAACTTAGGTATACTCTTCTTTTCAATATTCCTTTTGATTTCCTCTCGCTTCTTCTTTTTACGTTTTTGACAACCGGATTGGTATTTGTATTTGGGAAGCATAAATTTCTACACAAAAATATTCAAAGTTTCAACAACTAAATAAATTTAACTAATAACTAACAACACAAAAATATTAAAATTTAAAATATCTTTGATCAAAGTGCCTAAAGGTCTAAACCAAGCTAGAAGTTGTAGTCATCTTTCACCATTTTTTGATGACTGAAACATTAAAATATTACAAAAGTAACAAAATACAAACCTTAAACTTTGATCATCCCTTTTCAGCTTTTCTGTTCCTTTTTTTCTTTCCAAACCGATCGCCAATTCGTCCCTCTGTCTGTTGGCTTTTTTTTTGCTCCTCCACTTCCCTTATCCTCATAATAATATTAAACTAACCTAGATTTTTTTTTTTGGGTTTAAATATTAAAATTTGGATTGGGCCTAAATATTGGG
This sequence comes from Ambrosia x helenae, assembly GCA_030844895.1. Lineage (NCBI taxonomy): Eukaryota > Viridiplantae > Streptophyta > Magnoliopsida > Asterales > Asteraceae > Ambrosia > Ambrosia x helenae. Next base: position 41,552 of record JAUTDX010002714.1, on the reverse strand, counting down.
TTAATTTCAAGTGTGAACAAATACACAATGGGCCTAGTTAAAGAAAAATTGTGGGCCTATTAAAAACTACATTTCTAAAATCTAAAATAACATTGGGCCTAGTTAAAAAAATTTAATATATATAAAAAAATCGGGCCCATTTGTGGGTCGGGTCCTGAGTCGGCGACCACCCCGCCCTGCCTCTGGGGCGGCCCTGATGTAAGGTTTGGGTCATGAGAAATACCATCGTGGGAATTATGTCTAATGTATTGTAACCGGTTAACTGAATTGTTATGTCTAAAAATGATGACGCATGTTTGTTAAGGATTAATGCATGAAAGTAGAAAGTTAGAATCCAGATATCGATTCGAGGTTGTAACTTAAACAAGTTCAAACTTGCAAAGCCAAGTTAACACCATCATCAATTATCTTTGGATGTTATTAACCATATTGTTGATGTATTTAATGAAGTCATTTACTGAACTGATGCTATGGATAAGTGATGATTGCATATTATTAGCGTCTTCCATACAAAGCAAGGAATTGGTTGAAAATCGAGCAAGGACGTGAATTGTACGAAGACGTGGTATAATTTATGTTTTAATTATTTTAGAACTAACTTACTTGTGGATTTAGTATTTTAAATTCATATATTTGTAGATTCATTTTTTCTTTCTCAAATTACCAAATATTGATTTTGATAAAATAATGACAAAAATAAAAATGCATTAAAAAATTGGTTAAAGTTGTAATATCTTGTAAAGAAACTTTGTTAAAACATGGAACAAATTCCGAAGTCTGTTAAAACCTGTAAACATTGTATTATAAGGATTATTATATTCCACAACTCTTCATAATGAGATAGATTAAAAAAACCCAACATTTCATGAGTATAAAGATTAATTAAATGATTAATACTCACATAAATATTTGATAGTATGTAATACTCAGAATTTCAAATCAAATATAGAATATAAAACTATTACAGTTATACATAAATGATATGTACTTTTACCAATAACAAACACGAGGAATTTTTTTATCTTTCAAATGACTAGTAAGTAATCAAACAATTACAAGTGATAATGACAAATTAAAATACTTATAATACTTACACCGCAAGAAAACAAACAAACACAAGAAAGTCTACTTGAGATATAACTATAATGTAGGGTGTCATATTGGTAATACTTTCATAGATAAAACAAAATGAAAGTATACCAAGTTTCCGCTTACAATTATCTATACTATATTATAATGAATATAAAAACTAATGAAATGATTAATACTCACACAGATATTTGATAGTATGTAATAATCTGAATTCAAATCAAATACAGATATAAACCTGTTACAGTTATAAATAAATGATATGTAATTTTACCGATACCAAACTCGTTGATCTTTTTAATCGTTTGAATGACTCATAAATAATCAAACAACTATAAGTAATAATGACAAATTAAATACTGATAATACTTACACCGCAAGAAAATAAACAAACACATGAAAGTCTAGTTGAGATATAACTATAATGTAGGGTGTCATATTTGTTATACATTCATAGATAAAACAAAATGGAAAGTACACCAAGTTTCAGCTTACAATTATCTATATTCTATGTACAAGTATATATAACTCAAATGAATCTATACAATATAACTAGAATAGTAGCATTACAAGTGGTATAGGCACGATACTAACACTTATGATAGCAACAACCATTAGGAATAGGTATACTACTTTCTGTATCGTATTAGTGGGGCGGTTTTTAAAAAGGCTTGCTAGCGCAGCCGTTGGTACCGCAACAAAATATACTGTAACTGAAATTCCCATCATGGCCTGATGTGTTTTAAATGGAGTTTTCGAATCCTTAAACCTACTCTGCATTAGGGTTGCTAGGGCCGGATACATCAGCATGAAGGCACAAACATAAAATTGTTGTAACTTTCCATCATCCAAAGTTTCTTGCCCCGCTTTTGTCATCCTCCTTTGATGGGAAAACGTTGTGGCCTCATGCACCTCCGGTACTGTTTTCAAGATGAGGAAATTATATCTAAAAAATCACGAATATTTAAAAGTTACAAAAAACATGTATGGATTTTAAGATTCCTAATTCAAGATTAGGCAAACATCACCGTACAAACAATTTTCAAAAACCAACATTACATGAGTATCAAGATTAATGAAATGATTAATACTCACACAGATATTTGATAGTATGTAATATTCAGAAATTCAAATCAAATATAGAAGTATAGAACTGTGACAGTTATTAATAAATGATATGTAATTTTACCGACACCAAACTCGTTGAATTTTTTTATCTTTCAAATGATTGATAAATAATTAAACAATTATAACTGATAATGACAAATTAAAATACTGATATACTTACACCGTAAGTAAGTAAACAAACCTATGAAAGTCTAGTTGGGATACAACTATAATGTAGGGTGTCACGTTGGTTATACTTTCATAGATAAAACAAAACGGAAAGCATACCAAGTTTCTGCTTTCAATTATCTATATTCTATATACAAGTAAATATAACTCAAACAAAACTATAAAATATAGCTAGAAAAGTAATATTTCAAGCGGTAGAGGCGTGATGCTAACCATGATGATAGCAACAACCAATAGGAATAGGTATACTGCTCTCTGGACCCTGTTATTGGTGCGGTTATTAATAAGGTTTTCCAGTGCAGCAGTTGTTACCGCGCTAAAGGTTGTGACTCTCATCATCCTCTTGTGTGTTTTGAATGGTGTTTCTGAGTTCTGAAACTTGCTTTGCAATAGGGTTGCTAGAGTCGTATACATCACGATGTTAGCCCAAACATAAAACCGTTCTAACTTTCCATCATCCAAAGTTTTAGGCATCCGCTCTTGTCCTCCTCCTTGAATGGGAAAACATCATGGACTTGGATATATAAAGGGGTACGAGCGTGATTGCATGATTTTGTTTTAATTATCATATTATACCCAGATTCTAGCATTCATATTTCAAATTATTGTGTTTTTAATTGTCATGTTAAATTCTGATTCGAGTATTTATTTTTTTAAATCACCTATTGGAGTGACACCATAAAGTCAACTCCACTATTGAAGTTTTTCTTATATTTAATTTCTAATATTTCATTCCTTTTTTTTTCTTTCTTGGTGTTTAATTTCAACCATATCATTTTTTCCCAACACTCCGAAATTCTTTTTCATAGTTTTTTCCGTCGTCCCTTTTGTATTTTTTATTCAGTCATTTATCCCCAAATTTTGTCCCATTTCTCCAAAAATAACCAACTAAGCTACACTAATGGCTCTCGTTATACCGGCCACTTCTACTACCAGATTTTCTATATACATTTATAACATAAACAAAATGGAGAAACATGTTGTCAGGGGCGCCAACTTGCACTGATAGCAGAACTCCTGCTGTTGTGCACCGAATCTCGCGCTAGGTGCTGCGCAACCTAGTTTTTCCTGTATTGCTTTGTGCTTTGTATCTGGGAGCACAACATGTTTTTCCTAGCCTCATGAACTCCCTAAAACATAATTTAGACACCGTAGAGGTTTACTAAAAATGAAATGAACACAAAAAGTGCAAGTATGATCTAAGCACGTATGGCAAGATGTAATGCATGAACTAGTACGAAACGAATCATATGTGTATAGAGTATTGTGATGGTTTGTTTGTGTCTCGCAAATTAAAGCAAGGCTCAAGTTTTGATTATAATAACATTAGATTGTATATATTTACATATTTAAGGGATGGTTGTCATAAATTGAATGATTATAGGGTCCTACTCTAATGTTAGGACCTAATACTCAATATAATTAGATAAGAAGTCATTGGTAAGAAATATGTGTTTGTTTGAATATATAGTTACGCAAATACTTATATGTGTTAAATCGTTGTGTAAGTAAAGTTGTTACATGTTGGTGTTAGTAGAATGGGATGGGGAGTTTGGACATTTGTAATAGGGTATGTAAGGAATATTTATGTATGTAAGGTTTGGGTCATGAGAATACCATCGTGGGAGTTATGTATAATGTATTGTAACCGGTTAACTGTACTATTATGTCTGACAATGATGACGCATGTTTGTTAAGGATTAATGCATGAAAGAAGAAAGTTTGAATCTAGATATCAGATTCGAGGTTGTAACTTAAACGAGTTCGAACATGCAAAGCCAAGTTAACACCATCATCAACTATCTTTGGATGTTATTACCATATTGTCGGTGTATTGAATGAAGTCATTTACTGAACTGATGCTATGGATATATGATGATTGCATGTTATTAGGGTCTTTCATTCGAAGCAAGGAATTGGTTGAAAATCGAGCAAGGACGTGAATTGTACGAAGACGGGTATAATTTATGTTTTATTTTTTTTTTAGAACTAGCTTACTTGTGGATTTAGTATTTAAAACACTTATTTTAAATTTATATATTTGTAGATTCATTTTTTTCTTTCTCAAATTACCAAAATATTGATTTTGATAAGATAATAACAAAAATAAAAATTCATTATTAAATTGGTTAATGTTGTAATATCTTGTAAAGAAACTTAGTTAAAACTTAGAACAAATTCTAGAGTCTGTTAAAACTTGTAAACATTGTATTATAAGGATTATTATATTCCACAACTCTTGATAATGAGATAGATTTAAAAATAATAATGAAATGATTAATACTCACACAGATATTTGATAGTATGTAATATTCTAAATTAAAATCAAATACAGAATATAGACCTGTTACACTTATAAATAAATGATATGTAATTTTACCAATACCAAACTCGTTGATTTTTTTTTATCTTTTGAATGACTAATAAATAATCAAACAATTATAAGTGATAATGATAAATTAAAATACTAAAAATACTTACACCGCAAAAAAATAAACAAACACATGAAAGTCTAGTTGAGATATAACTATAATGTAGGGTGTCATATTGGTTATACATTCATAGATAAAACAAAATGGAAAGTACACCAAGTTTCAACTTACAAATATCTATATTCTATATACAAGTATATATAACTAAAATGAATCTATACAATATAACTAGAATAGTAGCATTCCAAGTGGTAAGGCGCGATGCTAACACTTATGATAGCAACAACTATTAGGAATAGGTATACTACTTTCTCTATCTTAGTAGTAGTGCGGTTTTTAAAAAGGCTTGCTAGCGCAGCCGTTGGTACCGCAACAAAGTATGTTGTAACTGAAATTCTCATCAAGGCCTGATGTGTTTTAAATGGCGTTTCTGAATCCTGACACCTACTTTGCAGTAGAGTTACTAGGGCCGGATACATCACGATGATGGCACAAACATAAAATCGTTGTAAGTTCCATCCTCCAAAGTTTTTTGCCCTTCTTTTGTCCTCCTTCTTTGATGGGAAAACGTCGTAGCCTCATGCACCTCCAGATACTTTTTTCAAAAGGAGGAAATTATATATAAAAAGTCACGAATATTTAAAAGTAACAAAAACATGAATGGATTTTAAGATTCCTAATTCAAGATTAAGCAAACATCAACGTACAAACAATTTTCAAAAACCAACATTACATGAGTATAAAGATTAATGAAATGATTAATACTCATACAGATATTTGATAGTATGTAATATTCAGAATTTCAAATCAAATATAGAAGTATAGAACTATGACAGTTATCAATAAATAATATGTAATTTTATCGACACCAAACTCGTTGAAATTTTTTATCTTTCAAATGATTGATAAACAATCAAACAATTATAAGTGATAATGACAAATTAAAATATCGATAACACTTACACCGCAAGTAAGTAAACAAACCCTATGAAAATCTAGTTGTGATACAACTATAATGTAGGGTGTTACATTGGTTATACTTTCATAGATATAACAAAACGGAAAGCATACCAAGTTTGCGCTTTCAATTATCTATATTCTATATACAAGTATATATAACTCAAACCAATCTATAAAATATAACTAGAAAAGTAGTATTTCAAGCGGTAGAGGCGCGATACTAACCTTGATGATATCAACAACCAATAGGGGTAGGTATACCGCTCTCTGGACCCTGTTAATGGTGCGGTTATTAATAAGGCTTGCCAGTGCAGCATTTGTTACCGCGCTAAAGGTTGGGACTCTCGTCAACGTCTTGTGTGTTTTGAATGGTGTTTCTGCGTCCTGAAACTTGCTTTGCAATAGGGTTGCTAGAATCGGATACATCACGATGTTAGCACAAACATAAAGCTGTTTTGACTTTCCATCATCCAATTTTTTAGGCATCCGCTCTTGTCCTCCTCCTTTAATGGGAAAACGTCATGGACTTGGATATATAAAGGGGTACGAGCGTGATTGCATGATTTTTTTTTAATTATCATATTATATCCAAATTCTAGCATTCAGATTTCAAATTATTGTGTTTTTAATTATCATGTTAAATTCTGATTCGAGTATTTATATTTTAAATCACCTATTGGAGTGACACCATAGAGTGAACTCCACTATTGAAGTTTTTCTTATATTTAATTTCTAGTGTTTCATTCTTTTTTTTCTTTCTTGATGTTTAATTTCAACCATATCGTTTTTTCCTAACACTCCGAAATTATTTTTCATAGTTTTCCATCATCCATTTTGTATTTTTTTTTCAGTCTGTTATCCCCAAATTCTGTCCCATTTCTCCAAAAATAACCAACTAAGCCACTGTCACAACTCGGCCACATGGGCCTGGACAAAATTACAGTTTGGTACGACATTCACGTGAATGCAAGCAACAGCGGAAACGGTATAGAAATTACTATCTTTATTAATATGATTTATACAATTTTTTTAAATAATACAATTCCTTTAACTACATCTAGTCCCTGGTCGTATTTGCGCGGCTGGTTTCTATGGTTACTCGATCGTCTTCTGGTTCGTCCACTGGTTGTGACTCCAAGTTGCAATCATACATTCTTCGTATCTCCAATGCCGGTACCTAAACACATTCTTAAAATGGTTTTTGTCAACAATAATGTTGGTGAGTTCGTGTGTTTAGTTACATAGGCGCCCAAAATAGTTTATCAAAACAGTTTCAGTTATTCCAGACAAGTTTAAGAGTTTTCAACACGTTTATCTGGTTATGGTGTTACAATTATACAAGCTGGCCACTCAACCCTTAGCACCTAGCGTCATGCCTAACCATGCCTAGATGTAACAATAGAATCTATACCCGTTATTGTTATAGTTCTCAACCTATGCCCTGCCACATAGGTTCCCCATGGCAAAATGTATGCCACAACGACCCGTCAGTCTCAGTGGGGGTTTTCGGGTCAGGCCAGACCACTGTGCGTGGCACATAGGATGCTTTATCGGCTAGGCATTTCCTCAAGTGGAAAACATGGAAGATGTTGTGTATATCGCTTAACTCATCCGGTAATTCCAGTCGATATGCGACCTTACCAACCCTTTCCAAGATTTTAAAATGAACCTTGGGCCTAATTTGCTTCGTTTCCTAAATCTGATGATTCCCTTCCAAGGTGATACCTTTAACATAACCCGATCCCCCGTTTGGAATTCAATGGGTCTTTGTCTTTTGTCCGCATACGACTTTTGCCGATCTTGTGCGGCTTTTAGATGTGCACGAACGATTTGGATCTTTTCGTTCGTGGCTAAAACAACGTCCTTGTGGGCGAGCTCCCAAGGACCCACTTCTCCCCAACATACCAGGGTCCGGCATTTTCTCCCGTATAACAGTTTGTACGGGGGCATGCCAAGGCTTGCGTGATAACTGTTATTATATGCGAACTCCACCAACGGTAGATGGACACCCCAACTACCCCCGAAGTCTATAATACACGCCCGTAGCATGTCTTCTAAAGTTTGGATGGTCCGTTCGCTTTGACCATCAGTTTGCGGGTGGTAGGCGGTGCTTAATAACACCTTGGTGCCCATTTGTTCTTGGAATTCCCGCCAGAAACGAGCGGTGAACCGAGTATCTCGGTCTGACACAATTGACACCGCTACTCTGTGTCGAGAAATTATCTCGTTAGTATAGACATCCGCCATCTTCTCGGATGTGTATGACTCACGAATCGGAATGAAGTGAGCGCTTTTGGTCAACCAGTCTACCACGACCCAAATGGCGTCAAAACCCCTCGTGGTCTTTGGTAGTTTGGTAAGTAAATCAATTGTGACGTGCTCCCACTTGATTCCAAACTAAATTACGCAGTCAAACCCGTTGAATTCCTTGATCGAAAGGTGAAACACTTTCGAAACAAGGTAATCGAGCAAGTCAATGTGAAGTGGAAAAATCGCAAAGGATCGGACACCACCTGGGAGTCCGAAGAAGAGATGAAGCGGTTCTACCCTTATTTATTGGGTACGTTCTTGGTTTCGCAGACAAAACCCTCTTTAAGGAGGGTGGAGTTGTAACATCCCAAACTTAATATCTGTCTAAGTTAGAATAGGATCCATGACTAGCTCGGAATAATCGAGTCAAACTAATAATCTCGCTACTAGTGGCCTAGAACTTAACTTAGTTAAGCAAAGTTAGTAAATCAGAAAAGGCACACTAGCATGACACTAGTTAAGTTAGTGATTAACAACAACTTGAATACTTTAGGGGCTAAACTTGTGCAATATGATAGTGAAAAGGAGGGGTTAAGTTGGGCACATGGTGAATGTTGACACATTCACATGTTCCCATCTTCACCACCTAACAGACACACACAAGAGCTCTTCAAAGGAGAACTTAGGAGATTGGGGCTAAATTCAAAGTTCTTGGAAGTTTCATGTATAATAATTTGATCATCTAAGGCTCTCTCCATAACTTGGTAAGCCATTGAATTCTGTCGTATGCTCTCTATGTGTCAATTGAAAAAAAAAACCCAGATTTAGAAAAGTTAATTAATCTGAGTTCCCATGACTCCTAGAGGTTAGTTATGTCTAAGGGAACCTTCCCTGTGAAGGAATCAGTACAGTTCCAATTAAAACATAAGAATCATGAAGAAATTGGTTTCTATAGAAGTGGGTTTGTCATGAGATGAAACCCACAAGTTAAATGTGCTTTATATTGTATCTAGATGGAATGTTGTTGATTTAATCATATGGGTATTGGTCAATTAATGACATCTAGGTGAAAGCTTAGTTAATTGATAGTTAAACAAATGTAAAACTGACCATGTTAATTCTGTGAGAAAAATGGTGCATACCAAGTGCTTGATGAAATGTCTAAATGGTCAAATTGTGGTGATCAAGTGCAGTTGGATGTGAACCTTGAAAATAGGGTTAATGAACCTCAAGGATATGAGTTTAGACTTGACCTAACTCACTTTAATGACCTAATGGAAATTGTCCAAATAGGTGGTGCGAGTGGAACCTCGGGAAGTCAAGGTGCCAAGGAAGCTAAACAGAAAGGGCACGCTTAAAGGTAAGTCATTTTATGACTAAAGTTATGAGTCCGGTTATGCAATTGTGGAAGTTGTTCACATGTACATGTTTGGTTTAATTGGTTTAGTATGTAAGGTATGCAAATTTAACCAAAGGATCCTCTGGTCACTGGATGAAAGATCCTCTGGTCATCGGATGAAGGATCCTCTGTTCACCGGATGAAGGATCCTCTGGTCACCGGATGAAGGATCCTCCGGTCACCGGATGAAGGATCCTCCGGTCACCGGATGAAGGATCCTCCGGTCACCGGATGACCTTCATATAAAGATCCTCTGTAAAAAAACAAAAAAAAACAAGGGTTGAAGGATCCTTTTTGATATAGTAATTCGTTTGTATATGAAATTTGTCGGTATGTATTTTTATTATGCTGTAAACAAATCTTAAACCGTTTAACCAACTCGTCAGTTCAGTTTGCAAATTGACTAATCATGTCTAATGTGGTTGATGCTAGGTTCGGACATAGTAGGGGGCGGAGCATGGATCATGGTCGTGTGAAGAACCGAACGCACTGCGAATCTAAACTTTTGACGCTTCCGCTAGACTTTTAAGAACTTTAATAGTTGTAATTGGTTTCTAAATATGTTTTCAAATATTTTGTACTCGGAACTATGAAACGTAAATAGTTCATGGGCTTGACACACTAAATGATAAGCCTATGTTCATAAAACTTTAAGTACTTTCGCAAATTTAATCCAACTAATTATCACTAACCATGAGTTAAGATCCGTTTAGTTGGGATGGGTGTTACAAAACAGAATGTAAAGAAATGTCGAGAGAAGCTAAGAATTAAAGAAGAAAATGAAATGGTTTGAGAAAAAATTGCAGGTTTATTAATGAATGTAGGACTAGAGAATATGAAGAAGATGAAATGAAGAGGGCTCATATTTAATTGTTTTTGCTTTTTACCGGTTGGTTTTGACTTCCTTTTTAACATTTATATTTTTATGAAATAATTTTTTTTAATTTCCAAACTTTCACTCATTTATATTTTTATACTTTGTGGGATTCGAAGTCCCAACCTCCCCTAAGAGGGTTTGTTCCCTCTACCGTTAGACTACAACCTAAGTGGGGAAATAAAATTTGATCAATCAATTTGATATTACTTCAATTGTAGCTTAAAAAATAGTTTACATTATTTATTTCGTTGAGGCCTAAAACTAATACTAAGGGACACAATTTTTGCAGCTCGGCCCGAGCACCTGAATTTTCAGGGTCGGCCCTGAACAACTGCTACTTAAGAAGTGAGGTCGATTATTACTCTGAACAGTTGTTCGTTAATCGAGGCTAACAAACAGTTGCTTTTAAGCTCAACATTGGTAATTTCAAGTGGCTCACATGTTTTAGTGACTATTTTAAGCTGATTAATGACATCATTTTCGCATCACACAGGCACTGTTGGCCTATCTCTAAGCTTGACAATTCAGGTTTCTTATGTCACTCACGACTCTCTTATTATAGTGGGGATAGATATAGATTATAAAGTAGTTGGGTGTCATCTATATGTATGCCTACGTAAACAACTTCAGACTTATACATATCATGACATACATATACATCTAATCTTAATGTGGTTCCATGTCAATTTTTACTCATGTATCCCTTACGTTAAATAATACAAAAGGCTCAGTAAATTTATTGAGAAGATCATTATGTTATTTTTATCTAGCTCTCATGTATAAAAAAAGAGTTACATGGGTAAAAATATAATATCTTCCAATATATACCAGGATACCCTTCCATAGCTCTAGAACATATAAGAAATTTTAAACAGGATAAAATAAAAAGCGTGTAATGCATCTTCATCAACAACGATGATCTACTTTCGTGACACGATCTTCCAACTGTTTTGAGTATTTTCTCCACATTCATCTTTCTTATCTATCTCCTTTGTGATGCGGTGATCATTGGTAAGTATATGCTAGTGCAAACATATCCTCAAGTGCGAAGCTTATTGAGAGCCGGGGTGCCCCGTCCCCCACCGATTTTTAGCTTGGTAGTGTAAATTTCTTCGGTTTTATCCGAAAATTTTGTATATTTTAAGTCTGGCCCCCACCAATTTGAAAAAAAAAAAATTAGGTCTCGTGACTTTCGACCCCCACCATCTAAAAGTTCAAGCTTCGTCACTGCTCGTAATAGCATGAAAATTGTAATTGTAATTAGTAGATAATTTTCAAAACCAAGTGGGTGATTTCAATAGGATATACACTCTTCATAATCAACCAAACTAACTGCTACCAATTATTCATGACACCATTTTGTTGAGGGTTTTAAAACTCACAAATTGGGTACGTGGGTTAAAATAAAAGTTCCTAAATTGTGTAATATTATATATAGCTTTTTTAACCATGCTTATGCTTAAATCATAAATTATCTATGAAGTTTCTAAATAAATATATATAAAAAACGCACATGGATTTAACTCAAAATTTCATTTCTTCTTACATGTAAAAATTCATTCACTCCACCACAGCACTTCTTAAAGGATGTATGAAAAATTATTTGTTAAATAATGACATCTTATTATAACAAATTGTATATATAACGGGTAGGGTTAACATACAAAAGAGGTGTTTTGTAAGAAGGGTGAGAAGGAAAAATAGCCATTGGATCAAAGTGTTGTAGGGTTTAGATGAAAGGAGTGACAATTTTGTAATATGTGTTATAATATTATTAGACAAATTAAGGATGCAGGGGCAATAAGGTAAAATAACACATATCAATTAATAACCTACTATCCCAATTCGTTTCATTCAACTACTTATACACATCTTCTTCCCTAAAATTAAGCAAACAGTAAATGCGATAATCAGTGGATAATTGGTAAGATATTCTCTCAAAACAAGTATTCGGTTGTTTATAATCTTGTTTTCATTGTGTTTTCGTCATTGATATAGGGTTTTTAAACTTACATTAAACACAAAAGTGTTTTCGTCATTGTAGTATGTGTTTTAAATGAGATTTTTTTAGTTTTTTTTGTGTGTTTTTTTTTATTAATTAGGGGTTTTATGTGGTTTTATTGATCGAAGCTATTATGTGTTTTTTTGAATGTGTTTGAAACAGTTCTTTTTTTAAAACACATACATATGTGTTCATAGTCTCAGCTATTATCACGTTTTAGTTTAACTAATCTGTTTTGTTATGTGTTTTTTGGAATGTGTGTTTCTAATTTTAAAAAACACCCAGATGTGTTTTTACCAAAAAAGAGAAGATTTTTTTTTTTTTTTGTATCTTTAAACTTTAAAAATTGGTTTTTTTCCCAAGGTGTTATGTGTTTTTCACAACCAGGTTGTGTTTTGTGTCTTTTAAGCATAGTCATGTGTTTTGTAAATGGAACATGCGTTTCAATAAAAAAGAATATGTTTTATGGTTTAATCACACATCTGGTATACACATATGTATATGTGTTTAGGCACTAAATAAACATTAGTTTTTTGACATTGAAAACACATACAGATGTGTTACTTGCATGTGTTTAACCACACACAAAGTTAACACTAACCTGGATATCTTCTTATGAATTCGAAAAGATATATACTAGATTAACACTAACCAAAAACAACCGAATTATAGGAATGATAGTAATTTGTATGTGTATTTTAGGATGAAAAATATGAAACAAAATATCCCTACAATCATTCTATAATTAAAATAAAAAAAATTCAGATTGCTTGTTTAAAAGAACAATGACGGAGAATTTGAATTTAAATCCCTATAATTACTCCTAGATTAAAAAAAGAATTAAATTTAATAAGATAATTATTTGTGTAAATTTACTTATTTATCCTTCACTTGGTGCCACATGTCACTATGAGATTCCTTCTTACCTTTCTCACAATATAAGGTTTTTGTATGGGAACCCTTATCTATAAGGATAAACAATGATTAAGTAATAACTAGTAAACGATTATTTCACAAAGAATTTACTGCAGTGATCATGCATATTTTTACCTACATATACCTTGGTTTGCCGGTTTGGGCAAACATGTATAGGATTAAGAATTGGAAGCCTATTATTGACAAGTGTAATGCTATATTATCAAATTGGAAGGCCAAAACCTTATCGTATGCTGGTTGGATTAGTGAATTACCTTATTAAAACACTTGAAGGCTCGAGTCATTATGCACCGGAGAGTTGGATGGTTTAAAACCATCTCCCTAATATTCATTTGAAACTGAAAGCAACAGTCGGTATTTCAATTTTTAGACGAATAAATTTGTTAAAACATTGGCATCTATCTTAAGTTAAGCTTTACCTATGATGTTTCAAATCGCTTCATCAAAGCCAAGTAGTTGAATGTTACACGCTCGTGACGATTATGTAATCGTGGGGTGGAAGAAAGCTCCAAATTCGGAGGTCGAGTGGGTTGAACTCCAGCAACTTATGGGTTTATGTCACATAAGTTGGATCATAAGGGCATACTGCAAGTATGCCTGATCCAGGAAGAATTAACGTCAGCAAACAGGTTCTATTCAACATGGACAGAGGTTTAATTGGAATGATAGGGTACTCCTGGGCAAGAAGAGGTGGATCATGTGGTGTTGTCAAGTTGTGTGATCAAATTTTACATTTGGTCAAGGAGGCGATGAACTATACACAATGTTCTAAAACAAAAATACAGTACTTCATGAACCAAAAGATTGATAATTAGTAAGATAGATTCAAATCCAATAAGAACTGAAGCTGAATCACAACAAAACTTGTTGCCAATTTAAACCCAAACAAAAATCCAATTTAACACAAAGATAAAATGTTTGTACTATCTCAAAACCTAGCAAATAGATGCAGCAGAAACTTCAAAGCATGTGAGAGTAGGGTAGAAGAATTACTGTGAAACACCAAGCCACTTGGTGAATACATCAAACTCCGCATAATCACTGTCAGAGATCATTGTCTTGTACCATGACTTGCTAGCTGCCTTGATTTTAGCCGATTCCTCCTGTTTCACAATAATTACAGTTATTCAAAGTTGACACATGATCAAAATGCTCAACTTCAGCAAGTAAACAAACCAGTTTGGTAAACCAAAACAAGACCAACAACATAAAAGAGGGTTATTTGATATACAAAGTTGTTAAACAATCAATCAAGCAACCAAATCAATTATGGCTCAACACGTATTTATAATTAATGAAACAAAATCAGTGAAATAAAATGAAAACAAAATACATCAAATATACCTTAGAAATGGGCTTCCTCTTGCTGTCAAGCTTCTCCTTCTTGGCCTTCTTCCTCTGTTCCTCAGCAAGCACAGCCATCCTCTTCGCAGTCTTGGCATACGGGTTCAACCTCAGCATAGTATTCAAATTCTTCAAAGGATTCTTCTTCATTGGAGCCCTCTTCACCTCCTTCTTAATCGGCTTCACAACCGATTGCACCTCATCAGAATTAATAATCCTCGCCAAATCCGCATTCTCCATCTTTGCCCTAGGCAACACATACCCTTTCTTCTTCTCACTCACCTTGTCAACCGACCCATAAATGGAATCCAACTTCTCAAAAGCTGATTTCGTCCAAATCACAAACCTTCCCACATGCCCACCAGGAGCCAGTTTCAACAAATTCAACCGCTCGACATTCGCAACCTCCACACCAGGTATGTTCCTAAACGCCTTCACTAACTTAGCACCTTCTGTTCCATACACAATCAAAGGTCCTTTACGAGAGATATACCTGTTGGAATTATAAACTTTGCATCATGTACATATGTGGGTCAAACAATTTAGATAGTCCATATGATCAATAAGTTGTGTCAGAGGTAGTTAAGTTGGTTACGGTGGCGCCAATAGCCCAATTATAGATAAAGATGTAGTGTAAGGATCAAATACAAATAAGTTCTATCGTAATTTTATTACTCTAATTGCAGCATTTTAAACTAGAGTTATTATTAAGCTACACCTAAAGTAATAATAATTACTCTAATTATTCTCACGTTTAGTAGGTTAATTATATTTCAGTAAAATAGTAAATCACACATTTACCCATGACCTATTGGTCTAGTAGTATGGTGTCCCCCCTAACAAGTGTAAGGTTGTGGGTTCAAATCCTTGCAAGTGCAAGGTAAAGGTGGAATAAAAGGGTGTTAAAAAAAGTTTGACGTTCAAAAAAAAGTAAATCACACATTTGGGTTGTGCAAACTTCATTTCCGTTTGGTTATTAGCCTTAACAAAAACATAAGTCATTGGTTAATCTATTTTATCAACCAATAGGTTTATGGTTGATCAGTTTGGTTTATTCACTTAATTTTTTTTCCGGTTTTTGGTTAGGTTAAGTTAATAACCAAAACCAAGATTGGTCTAATTTTTTAACCTTAAAAACACATGAAATGAATTTGTAATAGAGACATTAATACTTGAAGTTGATGTATAAATACACAAAATGGAGATATAAAGCATAAAACAAATTAAATGAAGACATAAAAACTAAAAACATATCAAAGTACGAATGATTCGGTTCAATTAATTTCGGTTAACCCAAGGTACGTAGAAACAAATAACCAATTTTTTGTTAATTCAGTTTTCGGTTTAGTTTCCGTTAGCTGTTCAATTATTGCTCACCCGATTATGTAATCCCATCATTTGTCAAATAACGAAATATGTAATATAAGTAACTCACATACGTGTGCAAATCTATTATCAAACAAATACAACAATACCTCCTGTTCCTCATCTTCCCCTTTCCAGGCCTAATCCCAATGGAATCCTTGGCCTTTTGGGCATCCGAATACGCACCAATCTGCTTCAAAACCTTAATCGCACTCTGCGTCTTCTCAACACCTTCAGCCGAATCACTAACCACAAGAGGCAGCTCAGGAACAGACTCAATCCGATGGCCACGAGCCATCACAAGAGAAGGAACAGCAGAAGCAGCAATAGCCGAAACGACAGCGTATCGTTTCTGATTAACATTAATCTTCCTATGCCACCTTCTCCAGATCCGAGTAGGAGCAAACATACGTCCACCACGGCACATGTTTCCAAAGGCTCCCTGACCAGCCCTGTGGGTCCCACCGCCAGGTACACGTGGAATACGTGAGACGGCTCGACCGGTTCCCCATGACTCGGCGGAGGTCTGGTGGCCGGCTTTTCGAGAAACGGCGTAGGGTTGGCGGGAGTTTTTGGAAATGTTGGAGTGGACGAAGTTGACGATGTCGGGACGGATCGAGGATTTCATGACGGATGGAAGAGGAATGCCGGCACTGTCGGTGGACATGTCGGAGTCAAGGGGTTGGACGGTGACGAGAGGACGGGCGGCGGCGGCGGCGGCCATTGTTGTTGTTGTGTGATCTATCTGGTTGCTAGCTAGGGTTTGGGCAAAGAGGATTAGGTTATGGAGTTGGGGTGTCATATAGGTGGTGGGATTGGATATGGGCTGGATATGAGAATGGGTTGTTTGGGGTTAAATGGGCCTTGGTTATTGTTTTTCTTTGGTTTTGAGTTTTTAATAATGGCCGTTGACCTTTTATGGGGTTAAGAACATAACTAGTGGGGTGCCGTGCGTTACGGCGGGAGCACAACATTTACAAAAAACGAAGTAACAATAAAAATAAATATGTGATGATAAATGCAAAAAATGGTAGGGCACATGTCATATGGTCTTGTTGCCTCTTACATGAGACAAAGAAGGACATCATAGTCTCATCGTGAAGGCTTGGCACGATGACCAAGCTTCCATATGCGTGTAAGTTTCGATTAACATAAAGTAGTGTAAGGTTGGAAAAGGGAAGTTTGTCATCTCCTATTATTGTTTTTAAATTTTGTGTGTTACCTTCTTAAATAATTTATAATATAGTATAGATATAGATAAAGATAAATACATTTTAGGAATTCTCTATGTGTAAGTCTTATAGTCATGTATGTACAAGTATTGTCCACGTCGGTTGATGGGAAAATTTTAACCATTGTATCTTCTACAAGTAAGGAGAAAATTTTAACTATTTTCCACATCTTTAGTTACTACTAAAGATTTATAGTCTTTATTGTTTTAAATGATATAGTTTTATTGTTTAAGTTTAAAATTATTCAACTTAAACTACCGGCTCGAGTATACGAATTTATTTTTTGCACTTTTTTTATTTTAATTCTCATGTTTATTAAAAATAAACATAGTTCATTCATTGTTTTACTATACAAATATGTAGTAAACTTCCATCATTTCATGCTTTGTTAATGTCTCGATTTATAGACATTGTTTAAGCTCAGAATTATTCGACTTAAACTACCAGCTTGATTGCTACAAATTTATTTCCATTCTATTTTTTTTTACATTTTTATTTAAACTCTCATGTTTACAAAACATAAACATAGTTCATTCATTGTTTTAGTCTACAAGTACGTCGTAAGGTTCCCTCATTCTATGCCATGTTTATTTATCATTTTAGTATAAAAAGTCAAATAGCATTGCCGGTTTAAATAATTAAAAATATATGATATTGATTAATCGATCCATATGCAAGTTGTTGTCCACAATGTATGACATGTAATGAATGAGTATCTTTTGTCAACCAATAACCTAGTTGTGTATACCACTATATAATTGTAAGATGTTATATATTGTATCCAGATCATATGGATACTTTGTGGTTTTTAATTTAAAAAACTTTTTTAGGACAACCCTTAAGAGTTTTCTATACATTAACCCATGAATAAGACCATAATATAGTCATGTTTCTTATGCATGTCAAACCCAAACATACAAAACCATCTCACTCTATCTATCAATTTTTGTAACTTACCTATCATTTTTATGAGTGATTATAATAGTTCCATGCATCAATATATTATTCGATTTCTTTTCTATGAACTTCTCAAATATAAAAATACAACCGTATATATTAACTATATAAAAGATTATAAAAACAACAAAGTATGGACTGGTTGGGGGCGTAAACATATAATGTTTGCAAAAATATTGTTTTAATGGTGAACAAAAGGTTACCATAAGATCAATACCTTATATTTCACAAAATTGTGAATGACCAAATAAAACATAACGGTTATCCGCAATACCCTCATACACAAAATCCCTTATGAATTTACGGAAACAAAAGAAAATGGTTCACAAATTGTTTTCATGGTAGAAGGCAGCCATAAGATATCAGTAAGAATAAGGCCTAATAAAGGTATAAATTGAAGAAAGAAGTCGGTGGTAATGCCATGCCTACTAACAAACCAAAGATTATAAAGAGAATAGGGAATGGGAGAGTTGTTTCATTGAGATGTATATAATAACAACACAATGGCCACTATTTCTAGGGCTCTAATAGAAGGTATAGATATAAAAAAGATAAAGGAGTTAAGAACATGGATAGTCACTAATAACTTTATTATTTCATAATCAACTTAATTGTAAACGTAAAAAGACATATTCGCCCTTTTATTACCTTCATTAAGTTATTGTACCATATGCATTATAGGTTGTAATTTCTTAAATTTGGTTGGAATCCTTCCCTCTCGGATAAACATGCTTTTCTTAAAAAACGAACCCGGCTCATCAATTAGAAACATGTGAATCATTGTAATTTATATTCAGATCACCTTCCTTTACAATTTAATCATAAATCTAAATTTACATATGTGTGTATATTCAATTTATATACGTATATAGAATTTGACATATTTAATAGGCTACCATGATTATTTTTTTATATTTTCTTATCAGTATATGATACGATGAAAGCATAGAGGAATAATATGGATCATAATATGTAATCTTAAATAAAATCCTTTATCATTTGATATAGAATTTTATCTTAATAAAATATTGAAGTAGTGTAAAGAATGTAAAAAAGGTTCAATGATCCCATGTATATATTCTTACACGTACCTAGAGCAATTGAAGTGTTTGATGGGTGTGTAAATACTCTCGTACACAAAATCCCTTATGACTCTACAGAAACAAAAGAAAATGGTTCATCAATTGTTTTCATGGTAGAAGACAGCCATAAGATATCACTAAGAATAAAGCCTCATAAGATACAAATTGAAAAAAGAAGTCGGTGACATGCCTACTAACAAACCATAGGTTATAAAGAGAATAGAGAATGGGAGAGTTGTTTCATCGAGATGTGTATATAAGAATAAACACAATGACCACTATTTATAGGGCTGTTATAGAAGATATAGACATAATTGAGATAAAGGAGTTAGGAACATGGATAGTCACTAATAATTTATAAAAGAGTTGAAAACATGGATAATCACTAATAACTTTATTATTTCATCATGCTTTTCTTAAAAAATGAACCCAACTCATCAATTGGAAGCATATGAATCATTGTAATTTATATTCAGATCACCTTCCTTTACAATTTAATCATAAATCTAAATTTACATATGTGTGTATATTCAATTTGTATACGTAAATACAATTTAACATATTTAATATGCTACCATGATTTTTTTTCTTATAAGTATATGATATGATGAAAGCATGGAGGAATAATATGGATCATAATATGTAATCTTAAATAAAATCCTTTATCATTTGATATAGAATTTTATCTTAATAAAATATATATACTTGAAGTAGTGTAGAGAACGTAAAAAAGGTTAAATGATCTCATGTATATATTCTTACACGTACCTAGAGTAATTGAAGTGTTTGATGTGTGTGTAAATAATCTCATACACAAAATCCCTTATGACTCAACAGAAACAAAAGAAAATGATTCATCAATTGTTTTCATGGTAGAAGACAGCCATAAGATATCACTAAGAATAAAGCCTCATAAAGATACAAATTGAAAAAAGAAGGCGGTGACATGCCTACTAACAAACCATAGGTTATAAAGAGAATAGAGAATGAGAGAGTTGTTTCATCGAGATGTATATAATAACAAACACAATGACCACTATTTATAGGGCTCTTATAGAAGGTATAGACATAAATGAGATAAAGAAATTAGGAACATGGATAGTCACTAATAATTTATAAAGGAATTGGAAACATGGATAGTCACTAATAACTTTATTATTTTATAATCAACTTAATTGTTAATGTAAAAAGACAACTTCATCCCTTTACTACCTTCATTAAGTTATTGTACCATATGCATTATATGTTGTAATTACTTAAATTTGGTTGGAATCCTTCCCCCATGCTTTATAATAAAGTATAGATATAGATAAGATGTGATTAATACTTAACAAAAAAAATTATTATGAATAAAGAATTAGGGTTAGGATCAAATACACAATGAAAGAAAAATAAGAAGGGTATCAAACGGACTCCGATTGAACTCATTCAAGCGGCATTGGAACAGTGTCATCGAACCCTACAATGTTAGTTTTTAGGTCTTCGTTTTTTGGGGGTTTAGCTTGTAGTTTTTAGAATATACGTTATATAATTGTGTCTTTTATATAGCATTGTGTCTTTTTTCTTATTTTTATCATTGTGTCATTTTTTCAATTCAATGTGTCTTTTTTCTTCAGCATTGTGTTATATTTTATAGCTCATTTTGTCAGGCCAAGAGGGGTGTTCCTAGATTTTTTTTTCTTTCACTGATTTTAACCAATCCTGCTTTGCCACATCACTTCACTGATTTACTTCACTGAAACATCTTTTTGTATGCAGCACTCCACTGATTCTGTTATTTATTTTCATTTAAATACCCAAACTTTTGTTTTTTACATTTTTACACGGTTTTCACATTTAATTCTACTATTTCAACCGTCTCACCAAACGGTCAGCCAAGTTTAATTGTTTATCTTGGAAACCATCGAGTCAATTGAATTTAGCTCACCTAAACGGTCAGCGAATTAATTTTAACAGTGCCACCGTCGTATATATAAAGTGATCAAACCGTGGGGTTAAAAGCCACAATTTACCACTGTTTAAAAAACAAAACCCACAAAAAATGAACCCAAACGGTCAGCGAATTAATTTTAACAGTGCCACCATCGTATATATAAAGTGATCAAACCGTGGGGTTAAAAGCCACAATTTACCACGGTTTAAAAAACAAAACACACAAAAAATGAACCCGTGGACAGATGAGGAAGAGATAGCCCTTGTGGTTTGCCACAAGGATGCGTCGAACGACCCGGAGATTCAACAACTCCCTCGGCAAGAAGGGTCCAACTACCCCCGGAGGGGTTTTGGGCTCAGGTGTATAGCGACTTCATCTAGCACGTTGGTACCAATACCATCAAGACCGTCCAAGACCTCCAACTCAAGTGGGCCGACCTCAACATCAAGTGCGAGAGGTGGACCACCCTATACAAGCAAACGGTGAGGGAGGATCCGGAGCTTGATGAGGAGTTTGTTATCGGCTTCACTAACTATGAGTATGAGGCGCAATACGGCAACGATTTCGACCATGTCGAAGCATGTCGATTGTTGCACCAACTTTAAGTTTTTTTTCTATGTTTTAATGTATTTTTTTATGTTTTAATATTATTTATGTTTTAATGAAATGCTTTTTATTTATGTTTTTTATTTATTTAAACGGTACACACAAAACAAACGGTAAAAATTAAAACACTAAAACACATGGGGGTAAACCGAAAATTTTGGATTTTATAAAAAACAACAAAACAACCGGTACCAGCACGGTAAACAGAACCAGCAAAACGGTCCACGGGACCACTGATGGCAGGGAGGTCATGAAGGTGTTTTATAAAATGAAGGGATCTGATAAGATATACACCGATGAGGAACTTCCCATCAAGTGTATCGATCCTGCTATGATTACTAAAATTTGGCAAGAATCAACCATTACCTTTAAGAAAGAAAAATGGGGTAAGGGTGACTGAGTTTGTTAGACCTACTGGAGAAGTGGAAAGGGATACCGGTAAAGTACCTCAAACTAGTTTGCAAGAACAATGTTTTGAGAATCGAAAGCCAAAGAACACCTTCGCCAGTACGTCCAAACCTAGTGATACAAGGGATAAGCAATCTGAAAGCTCCCAAATTTGAGGAATATAGAACGTGTTTTAAATGCGGAGAGCGTGGGCATTTAGACGCAAAAGGATCGAGATTGATGATGCTCCAAGTTCTAGCAAGTCAAAACAACTAGTTTCCCTAAAACTTTCTGAAAAACATCAAGGGAAGCAGGCCGTTTATGACAACAGGAACAAGATTGCTATGAACTAAAAGCCAGTTGATGCTAAGGTCATCAAGATAAGGGGGAACCTAGTTCCAACTAAGGCTGAGCCAGCGGCAAAGTCGCAAGCTAAGCCCAAGGGTAACCCTAAATCTGATCCATGCACAGTTTAAAATTGGTTAGGTTGTGAATAGTTTAAAATTTCCAGTTCTTTGATTTCTGCAATTTATTAGAAAATCCAAAAATATTTTCTTTTGTCTTTATTTTTGATTGACCGGTGTTGGAATACAAGTATTCTACAATTGGAATCTCATATTCGAAGCCGGAACACAAATTAAATCCAAATTTTACAAAATTCAAGGGTCAAAAATTGTCAAGTGTGAGAGTTCAGGGTGAAATTTGAAAAAATATCCAAATGTTCATGGGGGGGGGGACAATTCTTCTCTCCAAACGATGGTCAAAATGGATAAATCTTGAATGTTCATCCAATGATAAACTTCAAGAATTTGATTGAGTCTGGATCATTTGTCGTATCTAATACAAGTTGTAGTTTGTGTGCAGTTTTTATTAAAAAAAAAATTTTCTGCAGGATCAAACATAACGAGTGTGCAGTTTTTAATAATTAAAATGATAAGGCTTGAAGCTGAACAAGACCCAAACCTGAACAACAAAATCATCCTGAACAATTGATACGCTCTAAAATATACATATATTTATATCGATATTCTCTACACTTTAAATAGTTTTAGTTTAATTTTTATTAAATATTACTCGGTTTTAGTTCGTATTAGATATTTAAAGGGTTAAAGAGAAAACGAGCTAAAAATGGCGCATTTGAGTTAAACTTGAGACTCATTAAATTTTTAGTATTTTAATAGGTCATCTAATTATTTGTTTAAATTGGAATACACTCATATTTAGTTTTTGTGTTGTAGGAACTATTGAGCCAAGGCTCAAACGAGATGGATATTGAGCTACAACCAAGATTAAATGGGTTGCACTTATTTAGGCTTGATCTCAACTACAACATTTAATGGGTAAACATAAAAAAAGAAGTGGGCCGGCCCATATTAGAGACGAGTAGGTATAGCTGTTGGCTGCTGCATTTTTATAAAGAAAAGAAGAGCCAACAATGAAAGAGGCGAGAGGATGGTTGGCGTCTCCTAATCACTGGGAGCAAACCTCATCACTAAAAAAAAGACAATAATAATAACAACAAAGTGAGGGGAGTGAAAAGCTATGCAGGGAGTCACGTGAAAGGTGAAGGCAATTGCATTGGCAGCCGTATTTAAAAATGAGTGGGGAAACAAGTCACAAATCTTTGGTTTGTTTTATTTCTTTAATTGATTGGTATCATGGATTTAGTTTGTGAACTTATTTGTTTTTTTCTTGTTATTAATTATGGTTGGCTAGATTTTATTTGGTTGTTTAGATTTGGGATGACTATTGATTATTGCTGATTGTTTTTGGGATTTGATACTTGTTTGACACTCGTTTATGTATAAAAATCTACTCTTTGTTGGTTTATGTTGTGATTTGCTATTCGGATGATGTTTGTGTTACATTTTTAGACTCGTATGTGGCTTTGGTTCATTTACTTGGTGTTTTTAAACTAAATTTGCATATTTTTATCACTTGCCTCGTGTGATGATTTGATAGGTTGACTTTTTGACTTATGGTCTAGAAATTGCATGTTTGACATCGTTTTGGGTTTGTCACCTATCTTGAGACCGAGAGGAGAAAGGTTGTGGGTTTGTTAGTGTTTTTCGGACTTAGGTTAAAAGTTGCACGAGAGTGAGCTTTTTATCTATTATCCTTTTGACCCGCTTTCCCAAACATTTACCAATAGGACTAGATTCACCCCTTTGATGCCGTTAGGTGTTTCGTGATTAGTGAGACCGAGAGGAGATCTAATCTTTGGGTGCGTAAACTTTTATGTTTGTTGAGACCGAGAGGCGATCCATTCTTTACCCGGTGAACTTCACACTACTTAGGATTTCATTTATTGTTTTAGTGAGACCGAGAGGAGATCTAGATACCATAGTGTTTCCCGAGTCGGTTATTCCCGTAGACCCCGGTAGTCATTCGAGTATCCATTTCCCGTCAGCTTTCAGCTTTATCATTAGGAATCCCAGTCTATGCAGCCATCTTCCCCATTTTTTATTCCTTTTTCGTGACCGTTTACTCTTTGATCTCTCGTCCTTGCTGCTTGTTTATTTCTTGTCTTATTTTATTTGTTTACTTGTTTATCGTTTTAGTATTCTTGCTAGTTAAAAATCATGCTCTTTCATACAGATTAGGACTCGACAGAGGTTTAGTATCGAGGGCTGCATATCAGTGTCCACAGATTGATACTCGGTCTTACCGACTTTACTACACTACGACCGGTACACTGCCGTATTGTGTGGTTTAGCTTGGTGAGTCCATTTTTAAAACCAGATTGTGAAACTTAATTTTTTTTATATATATATAAACCACTACAATCAGTTTTTGGCGCCATTGCCGGGGACACTGGCGACTTTGAGAATGACCCGAGTCGGGGATCTAGTCATTCGTTCTTTGTTGATATCCGCTTTAGTTTAGGCATATTTTTAGTTCTTATTTCATTTTAATTTTATCTGCCTGCTTTAGTCTACTTGTTTACTTTGCATGAGTTTGATTTTTGCTTGATAGATTAGCCGGTTTTTTTAGCCTCTTTTACTATAGTGTTACTTAAAAAAAAGAATTGTCATGGCATCTTGTATTGGAAAAAAGACTGTTGCAGACTACATAAGGGAACGCGACCACGCGAGCCGTTATGAAGAAAACATATACACTCAGTCATGCTATCAGTACATGAATGTATGTTGTGAGATCTGTGGTGGAGCCCATTTGACACACGAGTGTTATCTTTCACAAGGGAGGTCCACACAGTGATGTGGAGTTGATGATGAGAGGTGGCGTATGGATATACAGATGGTGATTGATCACATGGAATCAGAGCGTGCAAAAAATCTCACACGCGTGGTTTACGACCTTAAAGGGAACATATTGGGTTATAAGGATTCATTTGGAAATATGATTGATAAAATCCCAGAACCGGAGGCGATAATGGATAAAGTAGTCCCACCTTCAGTTCAGCAGGATATTAGTCGTGATGAGTCACCTTATTGGTATCCCACGCCTTGGAGCCATGGACCAGAACCCGAAGATGATGATTTCTGGAGTGATGATGGCATAGAGGTAGTGGAGTTTGTTGAAGACACTACGAACCTGATTGAAGAAGAAATTTTTGATGACGGAGTTGAGATTGATGCAGCTAGCAAGGTGCAAATGATTAGGTTAAGCCCAGCAAGTACCGCACAGGTTAGCGAGCCGATAGATGAGCTTGAGGAAGAAATGATAGAGGACGAGTGTCTTCCATCGTGGGAGGATGAGTTCGGTGATGAGTTGGTGGATTTACGGAGCGTAGATGGAGGAAAGTTTGACCCTGTTGGCGATCATGATGAATTAGAAACATTACTGTTCGGAGAGCCAACAAAGGAGGTCAAAGAGGAAGAAGGAATGGAGATTGAGTATAGCTGGCCTGTGGAAGAAGCAGATCATGGATCACCTCCCCAATCATCAGGACCACGGGAGAGGGCTCAAAGACAACTGACCTAGAATATAGTTGAGGTGTACACCATTTGGAGGGACGACCGATTCCTTCACTACATGTGTCGTGCATATTTTGGTCCAGGTAAGTATAAAGATTGGTGGGCTGAAATGAAGAGGTGGAGTGATCGACCGTTGATAATTATTAGCCATTGGTGGACTCACTGTGGATCGAACAAGAGGGTTGAGGATGATCATGCTTTTGTAGTTCATGACCATGGTTTGAAGCATGACATCAGTAGTCCGGGTGGAGCTTGTGAGGTCGAGGCAGTCTCCTTTCACCATCCATAAGTTTGTTCGTTGTGATTTGTTCTCGGGTGTTGGCTCAAGTGTACATATTAGTTGAGCTTATTTCTATTTTTATCTTTTCTTTATTTTTATATTTTATATTAAAATTTGCCAAAAGAAAAAAAAAAGAAATATGGTGTAGAGACATCTCCCCCGTACTCAATCTCCATTCAGGGGAGATCGTTTTCAAACCACATTATTATTATTAATAGTTTGTTTCTTTGTGTTGCCGCGATTCGCGAGCATTTGAGTTGTCACGCAGGTTATTAGTAGGTTATGTTTGATCGCCCCGGCAGTTGCACGTTTTTAGGATTTCCCCACATATCAGCTCATCTCATTTTTGTCAGGGGAGTATCAATTTTCCTTTCTCTTTTTCTTATTTTAGTTTATGTTAGCCACTTTTGACACACATCAGGGACAATGTGCGTTTTAAGTGTGGAGATGGAGTAAATAAATAAAATTAATATTTTCAGAAAACCCAAAAAAAAAATTGAAAAAAAAATGAAAAAAAAGAAGTAACAAAGTAAAATTTTTGAAAAATACAAAAAGAAATAATAAAAGTTTTTACAAGTCCCGAGGTGATTGATTACACATAGAAGACGCACCTTAGCCATTGTAAAGCGTAAGGTGAAGGCGGGTTGATGTGGGCTTGCATTTCTTGGGGGCACGAGATTTCTTTAAGTTGCGCGATAGTAAAGTACGTCCACCTAGTCGGTTTTTGAAGTAAAATGCTTTTGGGATACTTATGATAGTTGAACGAACTTGATTGAGGAAGACCACTCATGGCTTTTACCGACATTCCATTTCAAAACTTGATAGTGAGGTTTTGAGCCTATTTGATTATTATGATATTCACTTTCATTTGTTTAGTGCTACCTACATATTGCTTGATTACAGAACTTGTGCATCATGATACATTTTAGACCTTGGGTTTGGACTTGACATTAGCGTGATAGAGGCATTTAGGATCACCCACTTCTTAGCTTTTTTCTTTCTTTTTGTTTTTCATTTTTTTGACCTATTTGATATACCCATAGTCGCCACTTTGAATCTTTTCCCTTTTCGTTTGTCTACCATGTTTACCACTTTTGTCTTTGTGTCTGGTTTTGAGTTTTAGTTTAGTTGTTCAAATAAAATATAGATATATTTATTATAAAAAAATAGCAAAGGAACAAAAAAATTGGAAAAAAATGCAAAAAAAAAAAGAGTTGTTCAAGTTGTATATAAATAAATTGTTGAGTAAAAAAAAAGAAAAAAAAATAGAATAAGTTAGATATGGGTTAAAATTACCCATCTTAGTTATTTTTATGTTTTGAGTTTATTTTTCCGGATTTTCTCTTTATTTTCTTTTTAGCCACTTTTCCCAAATATATCCTACCCTTAGCCCTTGCCTACCCGTAAGTCCTCTTGATTAGTGTCGGTCCAAGCATTTAGGTGGAGATTTGATCATTGTACAAGCCTATATGTTTCAAGCTTCATGTTTAGATATTGAGGGATCACTTGTTATAATTGATGATATACACCGAGTGATGAGAGATGTTTGTGAGGGGTACTAGCTTTGTTTGGTTGGAATCTTAATGGGGAGTGAAACTTGATTAGGTAATCCCATGTTTTTTTTAAAAAAATGGTATCACATTTGACTAGTTGGACCATATGCTTCTTGACCGTTGTAAGTCTTGTGATTTCTTTGTGTCCTTAGGCTTTGTGACTTGCTTAGGCCTTGCTAGATGTTAGTCGTATTTGGTTCTAAGTGTGGGTATGATGTGTTGTTTGATATTTGCTATTTAAAGGGTTAAAGAGAAAACGAGCTAAAAATGGCGCATTTGAGTTAAACTTGAGACTCATTAAATTTTTAGTATTTTAATAGGTCATCTAATTAATTGTTTAAATTGGAATACACTCTTATTTAGTTTTTGTGTTGTAGGAACTATTGAGCCAAGGCTCAAACGACATGGATATTGAGCTACAACCAAGATTAAATGGGTTGCACTTATTTAGGCTTGATCTCAACTACAATATTTAATGGGCTAAACATAAAAAAAGAAGTGGGCCGGCCTATATTAGAGACGAGTAGGTATAGCTGTTGGCGGCTGCATTTTTATAAAGAAAAGAAGAGCCAACAATGAAAGAGGCGAGAGGATGGTTGGCGTCTCCAAATAACTGGGAGCAAACTTCATCACTAAAAAAAGACAATAATAATGCAACAATAATAACAACAAAGTGAGGGGAGTGAAAAGCTATGCAGGGAGTCACGTGAAAGGTTAAGGCAATTGCATTGGCAGTCGTATTTGAGAATGAGTGGGGAAACAAGTCACAAATCTTTGGTTTGTTTTATTTCTTTTATTGATTGGTATCATGGATTTAGTTTGTGAACTTATTTGTTTTTTTCTTGTTATTAATTATGGTTGGCTAGATTTTATTTGGTTGTTTAGATTTGGGATGACTATTGATTATTGCTGATTGTTTTTGGGATTTGATACTTGTTTGACACTCATTTATATATAAACCACCACAATCAACAACAAGAACCCAATATTTCATCTTCAGAGAAACTAGATCGGGGAAGAGCTCTAGCAATCGAAGCTGAAGAAGATGAGAATCAAGAAAGAAAAATGAAGATGATGTTGATCTTCGTCCAAGTCACGGAATCGTGAATCATAATAGCAGAGATTTCTTGATTCCTCCCAAGTTATCGAAGCTAATCGAAGACCAAGACAAGATCTTATGAAGCCACGACTAAAGCTCAAATCAGAAATATATATATTCAAGTCCTTAGAGGTTCATACAGTGCGGTGTTACCCTAAGTTGAAGAATGCTGAATATGAAGACTTGAAGACTATATATCACCTACTAGGTCCAGGAGGAGACTGTAAGTGCATTATTTGTATGTCCCCAGCTAGTGATATGTCGTTATAGTTCGTTGGCTAGGTTAATCGAGTTATTTGTAGCTCGTAAATATGATTAAGGGCATTTTTGTAGGAAATCACACGAGTATGAAGATTATACACGACTAGCTTTGCTAGTCATGTGGTTTTCCAGGCGAGTATGAACCATACTCGTGGGTTGAATTGCTAATCGCCCGATGGACCTAGGTTGACTAGCTAGGCCTATAAATAGGTGCACTCGTTGCCCTAATCATCATAGTTGTTCATTTGTTCAATTTAGAGTGAAAACTAAGTGTTTTGATGATCAGATTGTATTTGTAACACTCGAGCTCTGTTTAATATAATCTTTATAATTGAAAACCAAATCCGAGCAACTCGTCTTAGATGAGCAATTAGTTGTTCAACAAAAGTCAAAAAGGTCAAAAAGTTACGAAAATAAAAAAGCAAACACAAGGATCTAGTGGGACACCATGCACTAATTTAGAGGATGTGGTCATCGTGCCTTTTGAAAATGCCATCGGTGAGGAGATAGGAAGTATCATGGAACCAGAACATGTGCACGCAGATGAGGCGCCTTGGGGAAAGTTGGGAACAATTTTCGAATAGAGAGGACGTAGTTGTAGTGGACCATAATAATCAATCAAAAATTGGTCAAATTTCTTATTTTGGGTCAAGTGCAGAGGTGTGCCAGACAATTAATGGGCCAAGTGCGGAGGGTCAAAGGGGTGAAACTATTCGTAAAAAAATGCTCTAGACGTATAAGCAGGGGCAAATCCACATACAAAGTTACGGGTTCCTAGGAACCCATTGGGTTTCGAATTTTTAGTAGAAATGTATATATAAAATCCTGAAGGAACCTATAATTTTTTTTTTGTGAGGAACCCATAAACAAGAACGAAGACCTGGCCAAATGGATGAGGCATCTCATTGTATGTGTAAGGTCACATGTTCGACACTTTTTTTAAGGTGATTTTTTATGTTGTGGCAGAGTTCATCACAACCCCTCAGAAGGGGATCCCCTAGCCACTCTAGAATGGTCAGACTATGTTGTCTTAACCGGGTCCACGCTGACGCAAGAGTGGCCGGGCCACAAGCGAGTCGAGGCTGCGCATAAGGGGCACTAAGGCTTCCACCCGAAAAATTTCACGTCACCTGCCACTTGACAGATGTTGCACCCTCCACAAGAGGCAAGCCTCTCTGGAGTAAAGGCACGGTAATAGAAAACCGGGGGGCCATCAGAATCGAACCTGACCCCTCCAAAAAGGGTAGGCTCAACCATCACTTGGCAAAATATCCAACCATAAATGTTGAAAGTGGGAATTGAACCCTTGATCACCTAAGTGAACATAAGGCCTCTCCACCACTCCACCACATGTTCGACACTTGGAGCTGTCTTTTTTTTTTTGAATTTTCTTTTTAGTTTTAAAAGAAAAACTTAAACCTAAAATACCCTCATCCCTTTTTACCCAATTTCATATTTTATAGAAAATCTACTGTATAGCCTCGTAGTTGAGGCTCTCAAACTAAAAAGACAATAGGTATATTACATTCAACTTTTTATTATGCCATTTATTTACTAACTCTCAAACTAAAAAGATCACAACTTTAGGCATCATTTTAGTTAAAGATCATTCAACTTTTTTCAGACCCGACACGAATATTCTAACGTTTAGTCGTGAGAATTTTGACCAACAAAAAAAGGAACCCATAAAAAAAAATCCTGAATCCGCCACTACGTATAAGAAACCTAGGCCAACAAAGCCAAGCATCTGGGGAGATCGGTGAGGTGTACAACAACCATAAGAACGGGGGAGACAACGTAAAAAGATGAATATCGTCTATTCATTGATGATACTTTTGGAGGAATGTTTGTCATGGGTGTATTAGGATACAAGTATAGGGGGATGGTAAGCAATGCGGGGTGGGTGGAATGAGTCATTTTTGATGACATGGGATTGAAAGATTTTGTTCTTGTAATACTAGTATCTACATAGTGGGGTGTTACATTATATTATACTAGTGGGAATGCCCGCGCGTTGCAGCGGATGCATATGTTTTGTTGCCGCATAGATATTTTTTGGATTTGTGGTGTTGGTATGGTGTTTGTGGGTGATACTTTACGGTGATGTGAACTGAGTAGGTAGCAACAACGTAGTGGTTGGGTGTAAAACATAAATAAGTTATTAAAATTTTAAACTCATAAATATAGGTTATAAAATTTTTGTGAAGCAGGAGAGTAGTTTGGTAACAGTGAATTAAAGAGCCTGGTGGAGTATTCGTGTGCTCTAAAGATTAGATCGTTTTCACAACGCTTGCACATCTCGGCATTACCCTGCACCAGCTCCATATCGATTGCCACACTCCAAACGAATAACCACAGTCAACAAACAGAGTGCAGCAGACTCTGGATCAGCGTCACACAAGGGGCAGGAAGTGTCCTGTATATCAACTTTTCTTTTAACCAATGCCAAACGGGTCGGGATCCTTTCCATCTCGATTCTCCACTCCAGAAGATTGACTTTACTCGGCACCCATGAAACCCACCGCATAGCATTATTACGCTGCAGGTTACGGCCCGATTGCAGCAACTTCTTAACACTTGCGACTGTAAAAGTAATACTAAGAATATATTAACAAAAACAATATGCATGTGCAAAAGAAAATGACAGTCTTAATATGATCCATTTATTATCCTAAACAGTTTGTTTTGTTCAAATGAAAACCAACAAATTCAAGCAAAAATAACTTGGTTTATCTCAATAAATGCCCACTCCTGACAATGCCTAAAACAATCCCTCGAATAAATGCAATAAAGATTGTAGCAGGATCCCGACTTCTCACATTAGTTGCAGCTAGAGCAGGCAATTCAAGCCCATTGGCGCTTTGGATTATAATTTATTGTTTATTTACAGTGGGCCACATTTATAGATATACATACAGGGTTAGAGCACAGATACCTGATATGCTTTAACAGGCCTTTCCTGAAACTTGCGTTTGTGAGTGGTTGTTTTTTCCTTCTCAGAAATGGTGCTTTCCATTGTGTTTCCATTGTTTTTTGGCTAACAGAAATCATAGACGTGATAGGAGAAGTTACTTGCTTAATGGCCAAGGCAACTTGTTGCAAAGGAGTTGCTTGCGGATATATCCCACCATAACCATTATAGCTTAGCACATGCTCTTTTTATTGATGCACAAAACTGACAGGAAATAATAATAAAAATTCAGATCCAAAATCCAAATAATGAAATTTGTGTATAAGAGAAACCTTAACTTGGCATATAAATAGGAGGTTAGAGAGGTGTAGACAGCTATAGTTACAGCCCTTACCTATGTCGCCGGAAACTTGGACCGTCGCTTGACGCCGCTGCCGATTGCCGATGCTCAAGCAGCGACGGTAACTTGAAATTAGGATGCGCAATACCATATTGAGCATTGGCAACTATAATAAAGGAGGGGATTTAAAAGTTTTCAATTGGGGATTTCAATGGGTGGTAACCGCTTACAATTATAACATTGAAGGAAGGGGAGACGGTTCATCTACATCATTGGGCAAGGATGGAAGAAGAAGGGTATTATCGTAAAATTGTTTTGATATTGTAAAGGAGTAGGTGGATAAAATGTCTAGTTTACCCTTCTAAGTGTCTTAATTGGCACAATTATCCCCATAATACCCTTAAATCTCTTGCTTAAATATGTTGTACATGTTGCTTCTTAACTTGTACGGAAATGCAAATTACCATGTTGGCCATCACTCCTCCTTAATAAGATAATATAGATATATATTAAATACCATGGTCGGTGGATGACCATGGTATTTTAAGTCTTTACCCCTTAACTTTTTAAAAGTGACAATATTTACCCATTTCTTCATGCATTTTAATTAGTGACCTTTAACATTTTCCAAGTGACATTATCTACCCCTCAAGTTTATTTTTGATAAAAGCCAACTTTCTAACGTGACATAATTGCCCATTTACTTTCTAACTTGACAAAAAAAGGCATCCTTACTTTCTAACATTTTTTAACCCGCAAATTTTTTACATGTAACACATTATATCCACAAACTTTTCTATAAACGATATAAATTCACATTTCGACATATTTTTTTTTCTTTACTTTCTAACTTGACAAAAAAAAGACATTCTTACGTTCTAACATCTTTTTAACCTGCAAACTTTTGACATGTAACGCATTATACCCACAAACTTCTCTATAAACGACGTAAATTCAAGTTTCGAGACATATTTTTTTTTCTTTACTTTCTAACTTGACAAAAAAAAGACATTCTTACGTTCTAACATCTTTTTAACCTGCAAACTTTTGACATGTAACGCATTATACCCACAAACTTCTCTATAAACGACGTAAATTCAAGTTTCGACATATTTTTTTTCTAAAACGAGTCTGGTCAAATATAAAACGTTTTCATTCTTATTTTTACGTATGATATCGGTTAGTCTACGATTCTGACGTAAATTTTGTTCGAAAGTGAGTCGGATCAAATATAAAACGCTTTAATTTGATAGTAAAAATTCGAGTTACTTACGCTTTTGATAAAATACACAAACAACCCTTTAACTTTATAAATTGGTATTTACACCCCTGCACTTTCTTAAAAACTTTATAAAACATCATTTTCACCCCCCTTGAGTTTCTAACTTCTCAAATTTATCCACTGTATTTCATTATTTAAGCTAAAGGAAAAACAATTTTTTTTCTCACGTTGTTATTATTGTTTATGTGTCGGTATAAATTCACGTTTTGACGAAAAAATAATTTTATGTACGCTTTCGGTTGGCCTACGTTTGCCATACATGTTGGTATAAATTCATGTTTCAACTTAAACGATATAAATACACGTTTCGACATAGATTTTTTTTCCTGAAACGAGTCTGGTCAAACATAAAACGTTTTCATTCTTAGTTTTACGTATGATATCGGTTGGTCTACGATTTTGACGTAAATTTGTTCGGAAATGAATTAGATAAAATATAAAATCTTTTAATTCGACAGTAAAATTCCGAATTACCTACGTTTTCTGACTTAAACTGTGTTCGAAAACAAACAACTCAGCTCAAATATAATTTGTTTTCATTCGATGGTATAAAAATTGAGTTATTGTACATTTTCACACGGTTAACGCATCACATGACCTGTCGCCAAGCGTTTCCGCCGCAACGCGCGGCCTACAACAAGTATCTAGTTTCTCTATTAAAATAGAAGCCGAAAAGAGGTGAACAGGGTACCACCCCTAAAATATATTTCTCCATTGTTCACCAAAATTCAAGTCATTCTCCTCTACCCAAAATCAAACCCCTTTTCCCGCTCTACAAACCCATATCAGATTCAATCAAATTAAATTAAATTAAATCTTGCTTTAGATCCTCCCTCAAGGTAAGTATGTACCTCATCACTCAATTAGTTTAAAAATCCCATGCTTTAACTCCTTCTTTTTCTTTTCTTTTGTCGGTTAATATTCTAAAATTTGTATTTTTAGGAGCACCCACTTGATCTTTCTTCCATTTATGTAACCCTTACAAACCATGAGTCAAGAAATGTTGTCCGAAGGGGCGTACAACCCCCGATCTGCGTTAGGCGATGTAACAAATCTTATGGGGAAAAGAGGGTTATGTTCCATTTATAAGAAAGATGAAAGTATTCACATTTCAAAGAAAGAATGTCTTAGAGTAGATGAAAGTTATAACAAACAGATTGCAGACTGTGTTTCCACGCCTCAGTTGTGCGGTGAGGACAATTCGTTGACGGGGAGTGTGTCTAAGGTTGTGTGCGAAGTTAAAGAACCATGCGTGCCTGGTGTTCGAGAAAATGATGCAATGATCTATTCTGCTATTATTAAAGATGGTGATGTTTTGAGAGATGTTAGTGAATCTACACATTTGATGATCGCAGTCCCATTGGATGAAAACGGGCCTCATGGGATGGTAGAAGTTGAAGGAGATGGAACAACTGATTCTATAGCTGTACCACAAGTTGGATTGAAATTGAATACAATGTGGGAAATGATTTGGGCGTGGATGATGGGAATGCGGTTAGTCTTCTTGATGGCTCAGGAGTGCTTCAGTCACAGGAGTCAAGGTGTGGTTTCGAGAGATGTGTTGGACAGAAGGGTGATGGGTCCTCAAGCGCGTGTATGGACATGATCAAAACTTGTACATGTTCTTTCTGCAGGAAGGTGAGTTTCATACTTTTTTTTTTTTTCTGAATTTGTATTTAGTTTACACATGTAGTTAGCAATGATTCCATCTGTTTGTATCTTTGTTTTAAAAAAGTGAACATGAGGCGGTTCGGAAAACGTCTCAGGGCCTTTAGGTGGCGCCTCATGAACATTTGGGCCAAAATTGGTTGAAATTAGAAATTATGAATGATTTACTTAATGAAAAGGTTGTCTGTAAAATAGATGAGAGAGATGTGGCTTTTGGTTATACGTAAAGGCATGAAGCTTATTTGGTTGTACATGGAGCAACGCCTCACGTATGTGAAGCTCTTGCCTCAGCTTTGAGGACCTAAATGCTCAGAGCGCCTCGTGCTTTTTAAAATCAATGTTTTTATAGTTGTACGTGTATCTAATTTGACTCTGCTGGTCTTTTATGCAATTCAGCTGCTTCCCTTTGGTCTGATATATGCAGCCAGGATATCAAAGGGCGTATAAATGGTGAGTGAGAATCAAGTGTGTAATTTGTAGTTTTGAAGGTTTTTTTATTTTTATTTTTAGTGAATGTATGTTTTTCTTGATGCATAGCAATAAAAAAGAGTCAGAAACAAGCAAGCATTTTGGTCGACCGAAACAGCATGAATGGATCAAGAAACTTTGGAAAAGTTCCAAACTCCGAGTCAGATCTCACGGGTCGATGGAAGTCACTTTTTCTTCATATGGAGAATGTATTTGTTCATGAGGGCACTCAACTAGTAAGTCGGCTCTATTTCCTTTCAGTTTTTTTATGCATAGCACAACTCATGACATACAAGCATAAGGTGTTCTCATCCTTTTTTGTCTTTTTCTCTAAGCATAACCACAAACAAGATCATGAAAACACTTGAGAGATACATATGTTGTGCACATGAGTTCATATATTAAGGTACAAACTAAGTATACCATATAAATGAAAATAAAAGGAAATAGAAGTATACAAGTATGCTAGTCATGAGTCCAGTTGTGAAAATCTGCTTTGGTCACAAGAAACCTCGAATTCGGTTTGCATGATTCTCATAGGTTTTGTTACAGTTGACATTCAATTTATGTAAACTTTGTAATTTCATTTTAACTACGAAGGGGTTTTCTGTCCGGTAATCATCAGTGATAACTGATGATCTGTTTGAGGCATGCCCTTGAACTTTTTTAGATCCGTTTGAATAATACTCCTTAGCTGATCATTTTGATGAGATTTTACTTTTAGGTTGGGACTTCATAACATTCTTTTGTTTTTAAACTCATGTCTGTTGATGACATTTTATATTTTGCTAGCCATCATTGTACTTTCCCTTAAAACAAACCATCTTTCTTACTCTATATGCCCTAAAAGACTGCTACATTAGTCAAATTTTAAAAAAAATGAGGCTCATCATGAGTAACTCTATTTCCCAACTGTTTTTTACTTGGCTACCTTATCTCATTTATATATGTTTCTAAAGTACTAATGGTCAGGGCCGGCTCAACCATTTTGGTGGCCTAAAGCGAATTATAAATTCGGGGCCCTAAAAAAACAAATAAATAACAGAAAAAAACACAGACCTGTTGCAGAGTTGCAGACCCATAGCATGAAGAATCTGGTGCACAGGCAAAATAAGTCTCATGACAAACTTGTTCAAAACTCGATTGAAATCTACGAATTAGAAATATGACGTTAAAAATCTATCACAATAGCAAAGTAAATAGCAGATTCAATTAGGGCTAAGGGCTTAAAAAACTAACAAAGTATATCAGAACTTCCCAAACTTAATATAGGCAAATAGTGAAGAGCCTAATATCACATACTTCACTATTACAGTAATTAGTAATGGTTTTGAACTTTATATGACAGGAAACACAACTTATCTACACTGAAAAACTTAGTAGATGATTGCAAGACTAATTCAGAGAAAAACTAGTCTCTTATGTCTCAATCTTGTACAGGTGATGGAAGTTTTCATAGTAGCTTGTTTGCTGGACTTTTTACCTATATTTCTTGTTGTGGAATCTATAACCATATGAATACCTCTCTTGTTACAAATTAAGCTTCTGTTTGTTGATTTAGACTTTCAGATTCAAATATAATATTTCTCTCTCTTTTTTTATACATTTTAGAATCACTTATAAAGTTACAATCAAATGTGTGTCACTGTATTTATTCCTTCTATTGCAGTCATGTATTATTTATCATATGTGATTGTGAACTAGATTTCTAAGTGACAAGAAGTTAAAAAGTAGATACTTTATCTATATATATAAGTCTCTTAGGGAAATTGCATCAACAACATCATCATCATCATACTCAGTTAATCCCACCTATAGCAAAGCTAAGGTAGGTCGGTCTGAGGAGGGTAAGATGTAGACAGCCTTACCTCTACCCCTAAGAATAGAGAGGCTGCTTCCAGTGAGACCCCCGGCTCGATGTGGTTGGTATCAAGCCTTGGACGTAAGGCACATAACACTTAAATATTAAATCAGCAAGACTAATAAAAGACTGAAACAATAATAACACATAAATATTACATGACCAAATTAGAGAGATGTTATTTATATTGTATATTGTATCAAGATCGAGAGTATACATCGTTTTGCCATTTTATGAGACTCGTATAATAACTAGTCAACTTATGGTGAATAACTTGCTAAGTTAATGCAACCGGACATTATCAATATTTATGCATTTATCTTAATTGGACATACTTGAATGAGGATTTATGACTTATGTATCTGGTGAAAATATGTTCAAACGAGAGAATTTTGACTATCACTTTATTTAAGTTTTTAAGCATCATTTTTCAAAAGTTTACATGTTTGAAATGTGTAAATACTCGTTTTCATCCATATTAATTCACTTATTTCCCAGTCTTTTGATTGGAAACAATTATAATAAACATTATTAGACTCTTCAAACAGTAGTTGACAAATCTAGTCAACAATTCCTTATACTGGGAATTTCATATCAAATTTTTTTTGAACATTCAAACGGAACTTTTATTAGAAAAACAACGATCACCAGTATCACCCGGGCACATTAAGCCAGAGGCTACCTGGGCCACAAACACCCAAAAGTACAAGACATAATAAATTTATAATCAACATAGCAACTAACACTAGCCCAAACCACCATTAGCCGTATCCCAAACACAATACTTCAGCCGTTATCGAAATGTGAAAAGTCCCACCACGCCGATTTTTCCAGTCCCACGATCTTTGCCCGGTTGGTCATCCACCAAAAAGATTCAATTTTAATGTCTTCAATAACCGAGGGTGTTGCCGTGTTGACATCCGAAAAGATCTTTTTATTTCTTGCAATCCAAAGTTTCCAAACAACCAAAAGGATGACCGCATACACCACCTCTACCTTTTTCCCAGAGCTTGCAATTCTCTTACATCCTCCAGTAGGCGCTGAAGGTTTGTTTGTTGCAGCTGGAATTGAATCTTTAGCCAGTCACAAATGTTCCACCACACCGATCTTGCCCACACGCAAGTCGAAGAATATGTGCTCCACAGTTTCAGGTTCGAGTCCGCATCTTTTGCAAAGGCCGTCCCCAACGTTAACACCCCTGTATGCTAAAGTTTCTGCAGTTGGAATTCGATTCTCCACGGCCCTCCATACGAAACAGTTTACTTTAGGCGTCGCAATCCTACTCCACAAGAATTTCCGCAGCAAACCTGCAGATTGATTAGCCGTTTGCAGTCTGAGCGAACACATTTTACAGAAAAGTCCACCGTCCAGACTGCTTGACCCATCTCCAGACGTCCATCAGTCTGTGTAATCTTCTGTGCGACTAACAGCAGCCACAACCTGTTCGCCTCTTCGAGTTCAGGAGTTGACGATGGTAACCTCGACCACGGAATGTCCCACCATATTATATTGTTAAGTCTTCTATAACACTGCATAATCTTGACCTGTTTCACATTACAAATAGCAAATAGGTTAGGAAATTTATCTTTGAGCCGGCCCTCTGAGCACCATATATCTTCCCACAGCCGAACCGATTCGCCGTTCCCCACAGTGCACCTAAATTTGTCTTCTATTTCAATTCCCCTTTTTTGCCAGTTCAGTCTTCATGGATGCGATAGAAACCCACACCCCATTTGCAGATTTCTTATGCGGTACAAAGCCCATACACCTCCTATTCCGTGGATTTGTTTATGACCTTACACCAAAGTTGGTTGCTAGAAGTTTTATATCTCCACCACCATTTTGTCAGCAAACCCATGTTAAGATCCTCAATGCAGCCCACACCCAACCCCCCACGATTTTTGGTGTTACAATTTTATCCCCAGGCCGTCCACTTAATCTTTTCGTATTCGCCGACCCGCCCAAAGGAATCTTCGTCCAATCCTTCTAACACTTTGATCACCCCAACCGGTGCTTTGAACAAAGACAAATAGTAGTTTGGTAAGGCTCCCAATACGCTTTAATCAGCACCAGTCTCCCAGCGAACGACAAGTTGCGGGCTTTCCAGTTGACAATTTTGCATTGAACTTGTCTACCACCAATTTCCAGCTTTTAATTCTTTTCATATTGTCACCAACCGTAGCCCAAGATATATAAACGGAAGTAAGCCATTATGGCATCTTAAAACGTTGCCAAGTTCTCAACTTCAGACCCTATAACGTTCAGACCAAACAAGGAGCTTTTTGACAGTTTACCGTCAAGCCCCGATGCCATTGAAAAACACCTCAGAATTCTGTTCAAGTTTTGGATATTCTCCCCGGACCAAGACCCCGAAGAAGAGCGCGTCGTCGGCATAAAACAGGTGTGAATTTCAGGTCCACCATTAGGTATTTGACCCCTTCGAAAGTCCCCGCTTCAACCGCTTTCCTCATCATGACATGTAGTGCTTCCATAACGATTGTGAAAAGGAAAGGCGATACGATCGCCTTGCCTAAGGCCTCTTTTTAATTGGAATTCAGCCGTAGGGGCGCCATTTAATACACCGAACTCTACCGTTACCAACATCCCCATAATCCAATTCTTCCATTTCGTTGGGAACCCCATATGATGCATTATATTTATAAGGAACTTCCAAGAGACACAATCGTATGCCTTTGCGAAGTCAACCTTAAACATGAAATCTTTTTCTTGGATTTTTCGCACCATGAGACATACCTCATTCGCAATTAAGGGCCATCGAAAATGTTTCTAACCCTTTATGAAAGCCGATTGTTCCGAAGAAAATTACA
This sequence comes from Ambrosia x helenae, assembly GCA_030844895.1. Taxonomy (NCBI): domain Eukaryota; kingdom Viridiplantae; phylum Streptophyta; class Magnoliopsida; order Asterales; family Asteraceae; genus Ambrosia; species Ambrosia x helenae. The sequence continues at coordinate 916 of JAUTDX010002714.1, read as the reverse complement.
CCCCCCAGCACCTTACTAATTCTACCCACAAGGACTTTTGAAATTATCTTACCAATCACCCCAATTAGGGATATTGGTCTAAAGTCGAAAATGTCATAGGTCCTTACTTTTGGAATGAGTGCGACAAAGGACGAGTTGCATGAAGCGTGTATAGATCCATGAGTGTAAAACTCGTCCATCAACTTTACCCACATAGTCCTCTATTTGTGCCCAATAGTGTTTAATAAACTCAAAAGAAAAGCCATCCGGACCCGGGACTTGTCCCCACCACAATCCCAAACTGCGGCTTTATTTCTTCTTTAGAAAAAGGAATTACAAGGCTGTTAGCATCCAATTCAGAAAGGCGTTTGAACCCCTCCCCATCCAACCTTGTCTTGAAGGCATTTTTTCATCGAATTTATCCCTAAACAACTTAACGGCTACATCTTTCAATACCATCGGGTCCTCCACCCAGTTCCCGGCTATCATCAACCCGGACACTTTATTCTTGGTTCTTCTATTGTTGATAATCCCATGGAAGAAAGAGGAATTTTTCGTCACCGTTTATTATCCATTGGATTTTTCGCCCCTTTGTTGGAAGATCTTTCAACCTATCCCATTCCCATCTTTTTATTGCCAATTTTGCCCTTTCCATTCCTCCCTTTCATCTTCTGTCACTGCCTGGACTCAGCCAAATTATCCAACTCTCCCAGCCGTGCCCTGAATGCCTTCACATCAGTTTTCTGCTTCCATGACCTCGACTCTCCAGCTCTTGATGTTAGACTTGGCGGCTTTCATTTTTGTAAAAACAGTACATCCCCTCGACCCGCAATACATCCGTATTTATCCCCTCCATTACCGCTTCTTCCAGACCCGATTTCCCGAGCCAGGAATTAAAAAACCGAAAGGGCAGGCACCGAAGTTTGAACCAGAAACT
>JAUTDX010002713.1:0-59673 GCA_030844895.1 Ambrosia x helenae | reverse complement strand
TACATTCTGGTTACTGTTCTACTTCGGGGTCAACAAACGTGGGCGAAAGTAGACTTACCAGGGGCGAATGTAGAATTTAAGGCCAAAAAAATTTCAGAAGAATGGTGATGAGGTTTACCCAAATTGTTGAAGAATTGATGATGATGAAACAGTTTTATTGTGGGGTAGTCATGAGAATCAACAAGTATGATAATCAGATTCAAATGACTATTTTGGGCCAGAAAACAGAACAGATTTTATTCCGCATGATGAGAACAGTCAACCCAGTTCCAGTGTGTTTGAAGGAACTTGTTCTAAAAGAATTGTTAAAAGAAGGAAATCAAGTTTGAGATTTCAATGTTCTGAAAGTAATGAGGTATCCTAGTAGGAGTCATGTGGCACGTAGGTTCAACGAAAGTTTCAAGTGCTGAAAACTTTTGATGGCTTGATCCACTCGTCTACGGCTTGTATTCTGTTGAACAGATGAAGTTACTCAAGAACATGACTGATTGATTATACGGGATCTCAGAGAAACTTGGTGAAGCATCAGTCAAGGGGGGAGATTGTTGATGTAAATGTGTCTGATACTTCAACAATTACTGACTGAAGATGCTAGGAATTTTCAAAGAGAAGAATGTGTTAATGCAATCACAGTCAGCACAGATGAAGATTTCATAGAAATACTAATGTCGAGTGGATTGTTTTGCACATAGTCACATTTGAGATGTTTAATTGGGTACTGACAGTTAGACTTCTCCAGTTGGGTGAAGGGTGATGCAAAGGTTAAGTGCAGATATGAGACGTAAATTAGTGGTGGTACCTACATGTTACGTTGAATATCTGATCGGTCCGTATGAATCTTTCTAGTAGGGGTCTTATCAGGCTAGTTGGATTGCGCGTGATGTACTTGGTCAAGATGACATTCCTGGTACTGATGCTACGAGACTGCAGTGCATTACATTATCGACTTCACATTGGCGTAATTAGGTGATCTGGTTGTAATTCAGCGACCGGTTGAATTCGCAAATGATATACGTGGTCTAGCTGACTTCCTGCGTATTGATGCTGAGGGGTCGTAGTGCATTACTTGGTCGGTTCACGAAGGATATTGTATTTCTAACTCAATGCAATAGTGCATGTATTGAGGGGGAGACCTGTGATTCTGAATGTTGATGTGCAAGAGATTTGTGGATCGCCAGCAACGTCCAAGGGGGAGATTGTTGATGCACTTTCTGTGGACGTCACTGTCGAATAGACTAGGGTTGAGTCTTAGTATTGTGTTACATGAGATTGTGGTGATCCATAAGGGCATTTTATGGATCTGACGCATTTATAAAATATAGGACAATACACAAAGCCAGGTTCGACCTTTATACAAGGGGCGAATGTGGAAGTTTTTCCACATTCGACCATTACAAATGGGCGAATGTGGAAATACTCCACATTCGACCATCACTAAGGGGCGAAGGTGGAACATGTGTATTGGACTATAAATAGCAATCTCATGTGTTGGTTTTCATTTGGTGATTTGAGTTTGTACTTTGAATGCTCTAAAGGGGGAGGTCATGCCCGACCTCCCCCGGCCACGAGATAGATGTTTATCCTACTGATGACAGTGTCTGTAACCGTTTTTGTAGTAATACGAATCTGTGATGACTTTGTTATCGTTATTTTCTGTCTCGTCTCGAATCTCCCGTCTGAAACCGAGTTGTTTATGCGTATTCGATCCACGAGTTCGGTTCCTAACCGGATTCACACAAGCCCTAGAAAATTTTGGGCCCCAATCTTATTTTCATAAAAGAATAGTAAGTATACCTTGTAAGAACGAAAAGCAATAAAATTTTAACATAATACATAATATTGTGATTAAAAAGACCATAAGCATTTCAATACAGTGCAACTTTTGTTCATGTGACCCTGATTTACATTTTATATTTTAAATTTGATTTAACCACTACAAATACATGACATCCAAAACCTAAACAAAATAAATGCAAACATAAGCCAAAGTAACTTTCAATGTTACAACAACTTATATCAACAAAACTGCATGCCCATGAATGTACTGTGACTGACCGCCAGACTACAGTTTATCACACAAAAGCAATAGGATCTTAACTGGTATGGGTCAAGTGACTCGAATCTCCCAACTAGTAATGGTTTGTAACTAAAAATGGTTTGAATGACATCAGAGTGCCAATTCCCTCTATCACATTCAAAAAGGAAAAAGATCATTTGATTGCTGCAGTTAAACAACTAGTAAATCAAGTAATATATGATTGGTATTAATAATGCGGGTCAGGTCGGCTTGGGTTTTTACAGAACCATAAAACTTGTTTAAAATATTCATTTTATTTATTTCATAATTATTAATCTGTAGATGATACAGTTAACATCTACATTGGTACTGCATAATCCTTACTAAAAGATTTTAAATGTAGTATTTATTGAATATGTTCCGGATGACTTTCAACCATTTTCCCACATTTGACTTGTTTCCTTTTTAGTTTGATCTTTTAGCTTAACCAATCTTATTTATTAGAAAATAAACACACAAAACCAACTCAACTCATTTGTAAAATATATGAACAAAGTGAAGGCATGTACCTGGAAGTAATGTTGCGTCAAGTCTCTTTTGAGACCATGATAAACTACAAAAAAAAAAGTTACAGAAATAAGATTTAATCTGATGTCACAAAAAAACTGTGCGAAATATATATAAAATGACTACTCACAGTACTCCCCACACGCAGGAGCAATTGCTTTGCAAGTTGACATCAAAGTCATGGCAATACCGTTAGCCGCACCTCTTTGGTGTTGTTCCTGTTATCCATGTACATTTGTATCCATATAAAAGTTAATTTATATGCTTGCTTGAACAATGATGAAGTACAAAAAAAAAGAAAAAAAAAACTTTAGGAACTATGAATATTACCACAGCTTTATTTTGCAGCAAGCAGGTCCCAGTTATGATGGACAGCTGCTTAAAAAGAAACTATATCATGTTATAACACGGTTTTTAACCATTTTCTGAATACTAAGTATATAATATAACTCATGATTACAGAAAATATCGTAGTAATATGTGACCTGTTATATTAAAATTCACTTGTTTGACATGTTTCTTTTTTACATAATTCTTTTAAGTTTGACGCATTTGACCTGTTATCTAAAAATATAGCTCAATTAGACACATTTTGAGATTAAATGGTTCAAATGCTTATGGGATCAAAAGCAAGTGCTTCATATTCTTACCAAGTTCCATTAATATGTCATATCTTAAATGACGTAACAAAGAGCAGTAAATCAAGTAAATTACATAAGCAACGATATTAAGACACTAAAAAACTTACTGATAAAAACATTCCTTACAATCGAAGCACAATTTATGTAAAGGATAGCATGAAGCCAGATAGCAAGGCTATGTAAGGATAACTTGCGAGCAGTGGTATAGACACACCTACACGAAAAACAGTTGTGTTAACCGATTTGACCAATACTTTTTTCCTCCTTAGCTAGTTGAGTATAACGATATTAAAATTCATACAATCCAAGTTATATTTATACATAATATCAAAAGGAAGATTGCTTACTCCTGATACGCGAATTATCATTATTGGCCCAAACATCCTCTCTACAATAGGATAAAATGCGGTTTGGAAAAGGAGAAGCCCCACCCCTAGAAAAGTGTCAAACAAAAATCTTTATTTAATTACATTTAATCTTTCAAATTTTGTCCAATGGGATAGAGGGTGTACAAAATGAGGATTTGGCATCTTGAAAACAAACACATTCTCTGTTACTGTTAGCCTTTAATGTTTGATACAAGTATGATACAAAGTTATGGGATGGAGTTGAAATATTAGAAAGATTAGTTTATGTGTCATGTATGCATTTGTAACTAATCAAAAGGTCTCTGTGTAAGATTGTAAATTACAAACTGTTTATGTTACCTCATCAGCTATAAGGGCTGTCAAAAGGGATACGGCGTTTCATGAAGCATCACGCCAATTCCCTATGATCTGTGTATGTTGGAAATAATATTGGCATAAAAAATATATTTTTGTTATCCAAATTTACAAAAAATATATTTTTTGTAGGCCTTTAGGTACGGCCATCCGGGTTATCAGTAGCTGGAGCATTACTCTTTCCTACTTAGAGAAACTTATACTAGGGTATTTACTTCTTCATACGACGGCACGAGAGCCCGCTCGGGTATGTGAGTACAAGGAGTGGGATGGTTCACCAATGCAAGGTACAACGGATGCTTCTCAAAAACAGCAGCAGCAGGGCATTCATAAGCAAACTTTGTTTTGCTCTCCGGTGTTTGTATCGGAGCAGCCACGGGCAATACACACTCGTCGATAAAAAAGAATTTCCGCTTCCAGTTTTTATCCTGCACGTTGGAAGGGAAGTTCTCGATGCAGGAGGGAGCGTCGGGACGGCGATCAAAGGTAAAGTACTCACCTTTGTAAACAAGCACGTATAATACCCGGAAAATCTCCAGCTGGGGGGACATACCCAAGCCCCGAGCACAGAATTCGAAGTGTTTCACCTTAATTAACCCTAACGGATGAAGTTGGGAGATATTGACCTTATAATACGACAGCAGTCTTAGCAGCCGATATTATTCTATATTTTTGGAATAGATAGTGTTTGTTATTTAGAGATAATCTTGTATAGGTTTATGTATATCTTTTCCTATTTACATGGTTGTATTCATCCCTATATATAGGGCCTTTGATTGTGAATAATAATACACAGAAACATTACAACCTTACAATACTTTTATGGTATCACAGCCATAACCGATCCCTAGCCTTCCTTCTTTTTTCGTTTTTTTTTCGTTTTCCACCGGATTCGTTCGGTCTCAGTCACCATGACTAAAGATGATGCTGCTGCTGAATCGTCCTCTAAACTATCCCCCTTCACCCCGCTTACTCCGTGTCGAATATACAATCTAAAATCCGAACTCTTGATGGATCCAAGGTTACGTATTCGCAATGGGTTAAGCTTTTTCGCCTTCATGCTGTCGCATACAAAGTCGAAAACCACATAGACGGTTCAGCCCCACCAGCCGCCACCTCCCAGAATTTGACCAATGGAAAGAGCTAGACGCCTTGGTCTTGCGGTGGATCTACAGCACCGTTTCAGACGATAATTGAAACGCCTTATGGATACCACTGTCGCACGAGAGGCTTGGCTAAAACTTGAGAAGAAATTCTTGAGTAACAAAAGGCTCGCGCTGCGGCGCTCGAGACAAGGTTTTGTAACCTTACCTTAACCGCTTGTGCCTCGGTTGAGGATTATTGCCAGCAACTTTCTGATTTGGCGAACCAACTGGCCGATGTTGATCAACCAGTCTCTGAATCAAGACTCGTCCTTCAGCTTGTTCGTGGTCTTCCGGCCGAATACAACACCACTGCCTCCTTGATTAATCAGTAGGGTGTTGATTGGGACGAAGCCATAGCAATGCTTAACGACGAGGTTATCAGAATTGAAGCCAAAAAGGTTCCCATCACACCGTCTTGGCTGCTACTACTCCTTCGCAGCCGCCGCCACCAGCCGGTAACAATGCAGCCCCTAATCAACTACCACAGGACACTTCGGCCTCTTACTCTAACCGGAGAGGCAACCGAGGACGTGGTGGTTCATTTAATCGGAAGGGCTGTGGCAGGGGCGCCCACAGCAGCCGGCCTGGAACGCCTACCGGGGGAGCACCACCGTCGTTTCCCCATTGGGCCTGGTGGACACCTCCACCGTGCCCTTATCCCACTCAGCAGTCACAATGGCCCAGCAAGCAGCCCGCTCCTCAGTCCGATGCACAGGCCACTACTCAGCATTTTCTCCGGCCCAATACAGCCCATACCAGTCCGGATTTCAGCAGCCCACTTAGAATCCAATGTGTCCGACCGATTTAGCTGCTGCCATGGCCAATTTACAGGTTAATTCTCAGAATACGGGCTGGAACTCGGATGTTATGGACACAGGAGCCGAAACCCACGTCACCAACGACAAAGGTAAAATTCACATCCCTGACTCTTTTCCTGTTTGTCGTAATATTTTGGTAGGCAATGGCATGACTTTACCAATTAAAGGATCAGGTACGGGTTTTCACCCTTTACCAAACCGAACCTATATCCTACCACATATCCTTTATAGCCCCCAAATAATTAAAAATCTTATTTCCGTTAGACGTTTTACTCGTGATAATCTAGTGTCTGTCGAATTTGACCCGTTTGGTTTTTCTTTGAAGGACCTCAAAACTAAGAAGACGCTCTCACGCCATAATAGCACCGGGACTCTCTATACGTTCACGCCTCCTCAACTACCGCCTCAAGCCACCTTCATTGCATCCATTCACTTACCATGGCATGATCGTTTAGGACATCCCGGGGTGCAAGTTCTAGATATTTTAAATCGTAATTTTAATTTTCAATGTAATAAGGACAAGTTATCTTTGCAATTCTTGTCAACTTTCGAATAGTAAAAGATTGCATTTTCATTTATCTAATACGTTTACTTTTGCTCCTTTTGACATTATTCATTGCGATTTATGGACTTCGCCAATCACAAGTAAAACAGGATATAAGTACTACATGGTGCTAATTGACAACTTCTCACACTTCGTGTGGGTTTACCCCCTAAAATATAAGTCAGAAACCTTTCCACATTTGCCAAATTTCACCAATTAATTTTACCCAATTTAACCGCAAAATAAAAACCTTTCAATGTGACTTAGGGGGTGAATTTGACAATTTAGCATTTAAAAATTTTGCTCATCAAAACGGTCTACTTTTCCGTTTCTCCTGCCCCCAAACATCCTCCCAAACGGTAGGGCAGAACGCATGATCCGTCGCCTTAATGACATTATTCGGGCTCTTTTGATTCATGCGAATCTCCCTCCTTCGTTTTGGGTTGAGGCTTTGCACACTGCCACCTACCTCCACAATATCCTACCAACCAAAAGGCTCAACTTTTATACCCCAACTTTTGCCCTTTACCTTCGTCACCCAGATTACGAGCACTTACGAGTGTTCGGTTGTGCGTGTTACCCGAACACCTCAGCCACTCAGCCTCACAAACTACACCATCGGTCCGTGCGCTGTATTTTTCTCGGGTACCCACCCGACTTCCGTGGCTACCGTTGCTTTGACCCTACTACAGGCAAGGTCCACATTTCACGCCACGTGACGTTTGATGAGCATGTGTTTCCCTATACAATCCCTCACCCAACCTCATCCTATAATTTTTTGGATGACCCTATCCCACCCGGCTTTATGTTCCAACGACCGTCCCCAAGCCCATCGGCCCAACCCAATCCACCGGCCCAAACACCCTTCCCTGCCCACCCGGCTACTGCCCCATACACTTTCACGTATTCACGTCGCCCTCGTCCTTTACCCATACCTCAGCCCATTCCAGCCCCCGGCCCAATACCGAATACCACTTCTAGCCCAACCCACTCCGCTGACCAACCTGCCGGCCCTCCTTTAAACCACCACCGATGACCACCAGGTCCAAATCCCGTGCCAACCTGTCATCCATTCACCACACCACCACTATCTCACATGTTCCCACCTCTTTTGTCAAAGCTCTAACTGATCCAAATTGGTTGCATGCCATGCAAACCGAGTATTCGGCCTTACAGGACAATGAGACATGGGAACTGGTTCCCCGACCACACGACCACCCTGTTATCTGCTGCATGTGGTTATTTAGGCACAAATTTAAATCAGATGGGACATTGGAACGGTATAAAGCACGGCTAGTGGTAAATGGTTAATTCTCAAACGGTCGGTGTGGATTGTGATGCAACATTTAGTCCAGTGGTGAAACAGCCACCATTCGCACAGTTTTGTCTTTGGCAGTATCACGGGCTTGGTCTTTATGCATCAACCACGGGTTTTTATGATAAAAGGTTTCCTAATCATGTGTGTCGTCTGAAGAAATCACTGTATGGTCTCAAACAAGCTCCACGGGCTTGGTACACCCGGTTTGCAACTTTTATTACATCTAAAGGGTTTCGCAGTAGCACATGTGACCAGTCCCTATTTGTTTATCATAACGATGCCTTAAATATTGCCTATCTTTTATTATATGTCGATGATATTGTTCTTACAGCTTCTAATGATCGTCTTTTGAACGATAATTATCGGTACACTCTCACGGGTGTTTGCCATGACGGATTTGGGCCGTTTAAATCATTTCTTGGGGATAAAAGTAACTCAGCAGAAACACGGCTTGTTTTTGTCTCAAGCTCAGTATGCTAAGGACATCATCGCACGCGCATCTATGTCGTCGTGCAAACCATGTGCTACACCTGTTGATCTCTCGTCTAAGCTTAGTGCAACGGATGGTGCTTTATTTTCTGATCCGACTTTGTATCGAAGTCTTGCCGGTGCTTTGCAGTACTTGACATTTACTAGACCAGATTTGTCTTATGCGGTTCAACAGGTTTGTCTCTTTATGCATGAACCTCTGGAGCCTCACTTTGCATTTATGAAGCGCATTATCCGGTATTTACAAGGCACACTCGAATATGGTTTACGCATTGTTAAGTCAGACTCGCATGATTTGGTTGCATATTCGGATGCGGATTGGGGTGGATGTCCAGATTCGAGGCGGTCTACATCCGGTTATTGTATTTTTCTCGGCGACAATCTTATTTCTTGGTCTGCTAAACGACAGCCCACTGTCTCGCGCTCTAGTGCCGAGGCCGAGTATCGAGGTGTTTCTAATGTCGTTGCTGAAACGTCGTGGATTCGCAATATGCTTCTCGAACTTCAGACTCCATTGCAGCGTGCCTCTATAGTGTTTTGTGACAATGTTTCCACTGTTTATTTGTCCAATAATTCAGTTCAACATCAAAGAACAAAACACATAGAGATAGATATACACTTTGTTAGAGAGAAGGTTCGTCTTGGACACATCCGGGTTCTTCATGTCCCTGCTGCCTTGCAATATGCGGATATCTTCACCAAAGGATTATCTCGGGAACTATTCCAGTCTTTTCGGTCCAGCTTGAGCGTCTGTCCTCCGCCCGCTCAAACTGAGGGGGTGTCTTAGCAGCCGATATTATTCTATATTTTTGGAATAGATAGTGTTTGTTATTTAGAGATAATCTTTTATAGGTTTATGTATATCTTTTCCTATTTACATGGTTGTATTCATCCCTATATATAGGGCCTTCTATTGTGAATAATAATACACAGAAACATTACAACCTTACAATACTTTTAAGCAGGTCAACTGTAAACTGGGTCACGGGCAATCGGAAGTGACAAAGCTTGAAGAACTCAGCGTATAACGTAATCTTTCCAGGCTTGAGAGGAAAAGCAACATCGTCGGGTTCTGGGCAGGTAGGATGCCACTCAGGCACAATGCGCCACTCAGCAAGAAAGGGTTGTAGTGCCGTTACCGACCAACTCGTATGTATCTGGGCAACACTCATGGTGGTTCGTGATGTGCTAGTTTTGGGAGCCATTGGGGAGGATAACTGGGGTGAATCGGTTGATATGGACGGTTACCTCAACTCTCCTGGGTACTCGCTGATTTATAGACGTTTGGAGTAGACGGTTTGAATTTTAAATTGGACCGCCAACAGTCACACCCTTGAGTTGCTCAGTCTGGTAAAACGGCTGAAGTGACAACTCGGGGTGACGTCACATCACGTGCCTTACCCATGCGACACTATTATCTATAAAGATTTTTATGTGGATTAGTTATGCTCACTAGTTGACACATAACTTTTTTCTCCTTTTCTTTCTTTTTTAAAAAGTCTAGTAATAATCAAGTCTGCTTATCACTAGACTTGGGGGGACATGACGAGGTAGGCCCAATCCAAATTGATTAGCCCATACCACATAAAGGCCTAAAAGACTCACTTGGGCCGGCCCATTAACAGACTCGGACCTCATAGGCCCAATTCGCTGAGTCTTAATCATAAAGCTGATAGACTTAACCTCATACCCGAGGTTTGGGGGAAGAACCTTCGAATAGGAGATAATGCTTATCTCCACAAAGACTGGGAGATCGGTTCCTGAAGACGAGCCAGAAAAGGCGGTAACGAGAAGGATGGTAAAACTATAAATAGAGATAGGAGGTAAGCGATGCGATTCATTCAACACTCACTCATAACTCTCATCTGATATACTTTCACTACCGAAACTTATTCTCACGCCGGAGGGTGGTCACAGGAAACACCCCCTTCCTGTGACGAGTCCTAACGGTGTTCTTTTTTGTAGGCCTTTAGGTACGGCCATCCGGGTTATCAGTAGCCGGAGCATTACTCTTTCCTACTTAGAGAAAGTTATACTGAGGTATTTACTTCTTCAATAAGTGTTATAATCTTTAAGTCTGTGGTATACACGCCCAACCGATATAACGTTGCAACTACTTGGTGGGTATAGGTACCAACCGGCGCAACTATTCAGTGGGTATAGATACCAACGGGGTAAGGACGTTGTAATTTTTATTTTTCATTTCTTACACATTTCTTAGTTAGCCATTTTTACATGGTTGCATAAAAATTGTAAAAGAAATCGCATTTAAAGTTGTAGTTCTCATGGTTCTCTCAACTAAAGTGGGTTTTCAAATTATCCGGATCCTATACAGGGTTATATATGTGTGTATGTGTGTATAATGTCATGTATATTTACATGTGTTCTGTTAGATTATTTTCGAGTTTGGGGTTTAGGGTCCATCCCTCTTCTTTGTTCAATGAGAATCAAGGCTCAAACAAGATCAAGATCACGTTTTCAATTATCATTATAGATTCGGTTTCAAAGTTGTTTCATTAAGAAACGAAAATGGGAGAAGTGGATTGTTTCCGTTTCATATTAAACGTACATCAAGAGAGACTAACAAGCATACGAAGGGAGTGTTATGATCATGTTGCCGCAATCTAAAACAAAAAATTAGAAGGGGTGTTTGTTGTCAAGCTCTAAGGTTTTCACATGAAATAGATAGAATTGGGCCAACATCCGCAGTAATATAATTGAGGCCCCAAGCTCTTAGGGCTCACAACCCATAAATAGAAAATCCTTGAATAATAAAAATCAACCCATAACTCGAGTAGTCGAGTGGATTCTCAAATTATCCAGATCCTATATAGGGATATGTATGTGTGTTTGTATGATGTCATGTATATTTACAAGTGTTTTAGATTATCTTCAAGTGTGTGGTTTAGGGTTCATCCCTCCTTCTTTGTTCTTTAGTGTGATTCTTTATTGTTAGTTGATTAATGATCTTCTGGGACAAAAAATGGTATCGGAGTCAAGTTTCAAACAAGATTAAGATCATGTTTTCAATCATCATCCTAGATTCAGTTATTGAGTTGTTTCATTAAGAATCCAAAATGGGAGAAGTCAGTTATTGCCATTCTCATATCAGACGCACATCAAGAGAGAATAACAATCATACGAAGGGACTGTTACGACGCGTGTTGCCGCAATCTAAGGGACGTTTGTTGTCCAACTCTAAGGTTCTCACCTGAAATAGATAGGATTGTGCCAACATCCACAGTAGTATAACTGAGGCCACCCAAGCTCTTAGGACTCACAGCCCATAATGAGAAAATCTGTGGATGATAAAAATCAACACCATTTCAGAACTTATCTTGGATGAAATTATTTGAATTTATAGTAGAATCACAGTTCTAAACCCATGGCAAAAATGTATACATAAAAATATTGACTTTTGCAATCGAACATCACTGAAGACCATAAAACGTAAAAATAGTAACACATAATGAAGTAAAATACATAAAATATAGTTAGAAGTTGCCAACAAATTTCGTCGAAAACATTTTGGTAAGAAATTGGTGGGAAATAGCCATATCCTACGAAATTCCGACTAAAACTAGCATAGGACAATGAGGCTTTTTATAGTAATTGAATTATAGAAATTGCTCATTTCTAAAAAGGATGATTTATTGGAACTATGAAATTGATACTAAATAATCAGATTTTATATACTACCTCCGAGTAAGCCATGTCCTGGAAAGAGAAAACACCATAGATTATGATAGAAGACATTAAAGGCCAGTTCTTGAGGAGGCTTATCAAAGTAGAATCTTTTTTCTCATCTGTTTTTTCCTCGGCATCCGGTACATGTGAAGAAGACTCCAACTCATTATTTTTATGAAAGTGTAGCGTTTCCTGCAATTTTTAAAATTTATACAGAAAGAATCCATGTTAAGAACATGTAATAAACATTATTTTAATGACATGTTAATATTCAGTCTTTTGTTAAGGCCATGGTTATTCGGGCATAAGTTACAGCTTAGAGTCAGACACTCATTCTTTTTACCAAACAATCTAACAATATAACCACAAATATGTTTCCATATCAAAGTCATTACTGTTTTTCATTAACATCTCATGAACTCATAAATAACTTATTTTTCTTGATCATATATATTGGGGGTTTCAGGTTTGGCTTCAAAGATAATGGAGACCTAAAAAGTAGATTTGGTTCAAAATACTGAATGAATATTTTGTTAAGAAGTACACACATGAATGAAATTATTATGGAAATGTTAATTGCATAAACTGTACCGGAAGCCAAAGTGCAACAATGGTCACCACAAGTGCAAAAAAAGAGATGCAAAGGCAAGGTAGTAAGTATGGAAATCTGCATCACAGGTCACAATAGCAATATGTTGAATTTGCATAACTATATCACAAATAATATTTGTTGGTGAAAAGAAATTACAGGTGGATAACACTACCTCCCAAATAGAGAATCTGAAGATACTAGACTTGGAAATTTCTCTGCAGGCTTAATTTCAAAACAACCACAAATGGAAAAAGAAATATTAAAAGATTTGATAAAAATAGAAAAAGAAACATTTTTCCAGTCAATATCACCACGACTTCATGAATGCATTGTTTTTATAATATGATTCAACTTACATCAATTTGTTTCATTTATAATATCACCATCGTACATTTGTTTTATATCAATGAATATGATAGGATCAAAAGATTCAAGCAGACAACTTTTATTCAGATTGAGATAAACGGCCCGATTCGAGAGGGCCAAAGTCTCCAGTTACACAATACTTTGATAATGAAAAACAAGAATGAGAAAACAAAAGTAAAAAGCCTGCTTATAAAGACCCATGATATTTTGTAACTTCTCCAGAAAGTAGGCATAAGGACAGCTCCCTCATCCTTCCATCTTCCTGTTAATAATGGGCATAGTAACTAACCCCCACTCTTCCAGATTCCCGTTAAATTCTGACCCAATGGATCCAACTCAGATCCAAAAACATACCCAACTGCCCCATGTTGGCATCTTTGACCCGATTCCGTTTCCTTCTTGAATACACTTTTACTGGAATCTTATCATTACTTCCCTGCCGGTAAAATGCCTTGTCCTCAAGGCGGAATGTTGGGAATTGTTCTGTTACCAAGTCATAAGTCTCCCATGTGGCTTCCTCCACGGGACGATTGCACCAGGAGACCAAAACTTCCAGAACTGGATGACCATCTTCTGAAGTCCATCTGTGAGAAAGAACATAATGTGGTTGCAAATCAACCTCCCAATCTTTAGTAATCGGCAATGGGGTGAGTGGATCAGATGGGAATGAACCATGAGCTGGCTTGAGCATAGACACATGAAATACCGGATGAATTCGAGCTGTAGGAGGAAGCTCCAGCTCATAAGCAACTGGGCCAATGATTTTTTTGATACGATAGGGCCCAAAAAATCTGGGGGACAGTTTCTCATAGCGGCGTTTGGCCAAACTCTGCTGACGGTAGGGCTGAATTTTGAGAAAGACATAATCCCCAACCTGAAATGATAATTCCCGACGCTTGAGATTAGCCTGATTCTTCATCCTGTCTTGGGCCCTTCTTTAAATTGTGTCGTAGGAGCCTTAGCATCTCGTCTCTATCCAGTAGTTGTTGCTCCAATTCTACATTCTTAGTCTCACCCATAGCGTAAGGGAACAAAGAAGGAGGTTCCCTTCCATACACAATGAAAAAAGGTGTCATACCTGTTGAAGTATGATACCCCATATTGTAGGAATACTCAGCCCAAGGTAGATATGTACTCCATTTTGTAGGTTGTTCACTAGCAAAACACCGTAAATAAGCTTCAAGGCAACGATTCAAAACTTCGGTTTGCCCATCTGTTTGGGGGTGGTAGCTAGTGCTTAGTTGAAGCTTAGTTTGGCTCAAGCGAAAAAGCTCCTGCCAAAAGTTGCTAAGAAATACCACATCTCGGTCTGAAATAATAGAACGGGGAACCCCATGAAACCGAATGATTTCCTTACAGAAGAGTGCAGCCACTCCTTTGGCTGTAAAAGGATGAGATAGGCATAAAAATGAGCATATTTGCTAAGACGATCAACCACCACCAAAATAGTATCATAACGGCTTGAATGTGGCAACCCAACAATGAAATCCATGGAGATATCCTCCCAAACCTGTTTTGGAATAGGTAAAGGTTGAATCAAACCCGCTAGAGATAATGTTTGGTATTTTTGTTGTTGGCAAACAATACATTGCTGAACAAAATTTCGAACTTCTTGTTTCATTCTTGGCCAAAAGTAACGTGTGGATAGGCGTTTAAGAGTCTTCAAAAATCCCCCGTGACTCCGATTGGAGTGTCATGTGCCTCCTGTAATAACTTAAGTTTGATATCAGGGATCTCTGGTATCACCAAACGACCTTTGTAAAATAAGTACTGATCCACAATCGAATAACCTGGAACAGCAAATGGATCGCCTTGTATTTTGCTGAATATTTCACTAGTAATTGGATCAGTTTGCAACCCCGATTTAATTTCAGCGACCTCAACATAGTAAGGGATAACCAACGTTAATAGTTCACCAGAATGGGGTCAACGAGACAATGTATCGGCACCCCTATTTTCTTTACCGGCTTTGTGAACAATAGAGAAGTCATAAGGCATAAGCTTTAGTAGGAGACGCTGTTGTTCAGTGGTAGTAATGCGTTGCTCAAGTAAGAATTTTAGCGTGTAGTGATCGGTACGAAGAATGAAATGGCGGCCAAGGAGATAATGACTCCACTTTTGTACCGCTAACACTAAGGCTAGGAGCTCCCGATCATAGGCTGATTTGAATCTATGAGAAGGGGAGAACCCTTTGCTGAAATAGGCTACTGGATGTTCTTCTTGGGATAGTATAGCCCCTACCCCGTCGGATGATGCGTCACATTCAATGACGAATGGCTTTGAAAAATCAGGTAGCCTTAGAACTGGTGTGGAAAGCAATGCTTGTTTTAAGGCCGTAAAAGCATGTAGAGCTTCTTCTGACCATATGAACCCATCTTTATTAGTCAAGGCTGTGAGAGGCGGGCTATCAATCCATAATTCTGAACAAAACGCCGATAGTAACCCGTAAGCCCGAGGAAACCTCTCACTTCTTTAACTGTCGAAGGGATTGGCCAAGACTTCACCACTGATATCTTTTCTTCCTCGACTTTAACACCCTTTGAACTAACCACATGTCCAAGGAACACAAGTTGTGGCTGCCCGAAACAACACTTGGACAGTTTAGCAAAAATTGATTGTCATAAAGAAGCTTTAGGGCATGTTCCAAGTGAAAACAATGCTGCTCCATATCGTGGCTGTAAATCAGAATGTCGTCAAAGAATACTAGTATAAAACGCCGAAGAAAAGGACGAAACAAGTCATTCATAACAGCCTGAAAAGTAGATGGTGCATTAGTCAGACCAAAAGGCATAAACTTGAATTCGTAGTGCCCTGAATGAGTTCGAAAAGCTGTTTTTTTCAATGTCTAGAGCAGCCACTCGAATTTGGTAATAACCCGCCCTTAAATCGAGTTTAGAAAATACCGTAGCCCTATATAATTCATCCAGCAACTCATCAATATTCGGAATGGGGTATTTGTCAGCTATTGTGATCTTGTTGAGGGCCCGATAATCCACACACAACCTCCACGAATTATCTTTCTTTTTCACTAGTAAGACCGGGCTGGAAAAAGGGCTTGTACTAGACTGAATAAATCCGGCTGCCAAAAGTTGGTCGACTTGGTTCTCTATTTCGGTTTTTTGAGAATGGGGGTATCGGTAGGGACGGATATTAGGCGGTGGTGAATTTTGGATCAGCGGTATTGAGTGGGTTTAGGTTCTAATAGGTGGTAGGTTTTGTGGTTCCTCAAACACAGAAGAGTATTGGCTGATAATTGGTTGTAGTGGGGTTGGGATTTGTGGGTTATTTGCTGGTTCAATAGCTAGGTGTTGAAAGCTAGATGATTTTTGGGGTCCAGTTCCAATTCCCTGCAGTTTGTATCGTTTCCCATTAATGGTAAAAATCATAAATAATTCTTTCCAATTGGCTTGAACTGTATTCAAAGTGGCCAGCCATTGAATACCTAAAACCAAATCAGCCCCTCCAATGGAAAATGGGTAAAAATCTTGGGTAATCTTCAGATCATTCACCTGTACAGAAAAGGTTTTTGCAGATCTGGCCACATCGAATTACATCTCCGTTACCAATCTGAACACTGAAAGGTGCCACCGGTTGTGTAACAAGTTTGAGTTCAATGACCAACACATCTGAAATAAAATTGTGGGTAGCGCCCCCATCAACTAAAATCAAAACTTCTGTTGAGTTTAACATACCGTGTATCTTCATAGTTGTGGGATGTGATTTTCCAAGAATGGCATATAAACTAATCTCAGCAGTGCCTGATGTGTGAAATGTGTAATAAATAAATCGGTCAAGTTTTAAAAATGGAAAAACCTACAAAACCACACACTAACGGCAAGTGTACCGGTCGCAGTGTAGCAAAGTAAGTAAGTCCGGAATATCGAACCGTGGACACAATATGGCGACTCTCGGTACTAAACCTCTGTCGACT
This sequence comes from Ambrosia x helenae, assembly GCA_030844895.1. Lineage (NCBI taxonomy): Eukaryota > Viridiplantae > Streptophyta > Magnoliopsida > Asterales > Asteraceae > Ambrosia > Ambrosia x helenae. Next base: position 42,836 of record JAUTDX010002713.1, on the reverse strand, counting down.
CCTAGCCTAATAATTTGGATTTTTGAGAATTAATTTTAAACTAAATGCAAATAAGATAAAAGCAATTAAAATAAATAACACAGAAACGAAAACAGGAATCTAAGAACACTGGACCGAACTCAGATAATATGGAAGGCAACTACCTAGGTCTAGAATCCTACCCGCAGACTCATAACTCTCGGAATCGAATAATGGATTGGCTACCAGGTTTTCTAAAGATACGCCCGACCCAGGAAACCTCTAAAGCATGTTAGATCACCTCCCGGTCTCACTAATACCTCTCAGAAAATCCTAAGGGGCGTGTAAATCACTGGTTACTAGTTCGGATCACCTCCCGGTCTCACCTCACTAGGGAATGCTAAGGTACTCGAAAGACTCGCTCACCTCCCGGTCTCGCTAGTCACAACACACCCAAAAATGTGAAGGAGTAATCTAATTGGCTTGGAAATAATTCGAAATTACAAGAATCTAAAGACACACTAGGCAAGGATCACCTCCCGGTCTCACCTCTACCCGATACCTAAAGATCTAGACAACCCGACACCCTATCACCTCCCGGTCTCAAGGAATGGCAGAATACCTAAGTCCTCTAAACTCTCAAATCAAGTTCCTATGGAATTAGACGTCAAAAACCATAAACTAGTCACAAGCACAAAGCAGGTAACCTAACATGCATCTATAACTGAAAGACATTCAACAAGACACATGTGGAACTATCAAAGACAATAAATTAGACTTAAATACGCATATGCATCATAACCAAACACAATTAAATCTTTACCAAAACATAAGCCAATTATATAATTAAACGAATTCTAAAGTCATAAAAATGTCAGGTATTCATCAACACGACCTAGGTAGCCTAAAAAGTTTAGCTATTCATAACAACTGAACAAGATAAAAACAAAGGTTCAAAAGAACAAATAGTCATGGTCTCAATATTTATAACACAAAGTAAATAAATATGAAAGCTATAACGTTTAGTGATCGAACCCGAGCCTTCAATCTTGAACCCGTGCCTTCTACCCTTCGTTGTTCCTCTCGCCAAAGGCTGCTGGTTCGATTTATTCTTTGTTGCGGCCGCTAATGTTCTTTCGAAAATAATCTTCTAATAATTTTAGCTCCTGTCGTCTAATGATTGCCTTCGTTTAAAGAATATTAATTGGGCTTAGCCCATGTTTTCTTTCTTTTTTCCGTAAATCAACATGGACAAAGTCCATTATTATTATTATTATTATTATTATTATTATTATTATTATTATTATTATTATTATTATTATTATTATTATTATTATTATTATTATTATTATTATTATTATACTCCAAGCTCGAATAGGGTGTTCTTGGCTCGATCAAAGTTTCTCGTCTACGTTCCAACGTTCGTGAACACCTACAAAGTATGAAATAAATAAATAAATACTAAAAATGACTCAAAACTAATAAAAATCTAATGAAACGCTAAAATAAATAAAATAGACAAGTACAGGCCTAAAACTAATAAAACACTAATAAAAAGACTCTAAAATGATTACAAAATACATAGGAAATTAGATGTGTTTTTCAACACATCAGTGCCCCCTGGTCATTATCAGAATCAACCAGCTTTGATGTGTTTTGATCTTCTACATCCTCATCAGCCTCCAAAACTTTGAAAGTACCAGTTTTGCATCTATGGCCTGGCCCGTATTTGTCTCCACAACGAAAACACTCTCCCTTTAGGTATCTGGTTTGCCTTTCAGCTTCTGAGAGTCGGAAGGGGGTTTTGGGTTGGGTAGATGTTTGGTTTGGGTTGGCGGTGGTGGTGGTTTTGGGGTCGGATATAGCGGGCTTAGAATTGAGATTCGAAGAACTTTTGTTGGGCCGAGGAGTGATAGTTTTGGATTCGAATTCTAGGGCAAGGCTCATAGCATTGTAAACAGTTCGGGGTTTTTGAATTCTTACACCCGCCTTCAATTCCTCCTTTAACCCGTTAAGAAAGACTCCAAGAGACAATGCTCTGGACAATTGGAGACTCTAGAAGATCTCTTTGCAAATTCTTGCCGGTATTCTTGAACCGAACCAGTTTGCTTTATGCTACATAGAAATTCATCAGGATTTTGAAATTCTGCTGGACCAAAGTTTCTCATAAATGCTTGCACCAAACCTTCCCAAAACGTAACTGACTAGTCCACTGAGAGCCAAGAATACAGGTCTAGCGCATCACCCTCTAAATGCATAGAGGCAATTTCAACTTTCTCTTCATCAGGTATTTGGTAATACTTGAAATATTTTTCAGCTTTCAATACCCATCCACGAGGATCCCCTGAGCTGAAAGTTGGAAACTCAATCTTGTTATAGGGTCGGAAGGATTGTCGATTCCTCCAGGAGCTTTCTCCTTCATCATAACGGCTCCTTTGGATTTTTCTCCAGCCTTCAATGCTGCAATATCTTCCTTCATTGTGTCAATGGATTCTAATTTAGCAGCTATGGCAGCCAACTGAGCCGCAATTTGATCAGAGTTGGATCCGCTGCCCTCAGAATTATTCTGGGTTTGAACCATCTTCGTTTTCCCGGCAATGGAACCAAATGATAGGATCAAAAAATTCAAGCAGGCAACTTTTATTCAGATTGAGATAAACGGCCCGATTCGAGAGGGGCAAAGTCTCTAGTTACGCAATACTTTGATAATGAAAAACAAGAATGAGAAAACAAAAGTAAAAAGCCTGCTTATAAAGACCCATGATATTTTGTAACTTCTCCAGAAAGTACGCATAAGGACAGCTCCCTCATCCTTCCATCTTCCTGTTAATAATAGGCATAGTAACTAACCCCCACTCTTCCAGATTCCCATTAAATTCCTGACCCAATGGATCCAACTCAGATCCAAAAACATAACCCAACTGCCCCATGTTGGCATCTTTGACCCGATTCCGTTTCCTTCTTGAATACACTTTTACTGGAATCTTATCAGAATATCACCATGAGTGCATTCTTTTTGTATTTTCAACTTACATCAATAACCCTCACACGCAGACACGTGTGTGTGGATCGATGTGCTTGTGTTTGTTGCAAACACATCCACAAAATCAATGAGATTATTACAAGATACTCAAAGCATTTTAATTATATTAGGCAATCTAACAAGAAGATTGTGAATCTCCTTCGTTAGTAAATTTTCAAGATGTTATCAGCACATTGGTTAAATACAAATCAATATAGCATAACATATAAAATTTTAGATGTAAACCTGTGCAAGGAAACCTCCCAAAGCCGGACCAATGATCAGTCCTATCCCCCATGATGTACTGACCTGAATTAGATCATATAATTTATAAACAATAAGGACTATCTAAAAATGAAGCAACTTGAAGTTAATGTTATAGGAATTATAGAAAAGTATAGAGCCTGATGGCTTTACAGATGACAATCCTATAGCTTGATGTTCCTCTCTAAAAAGTTCACAAGCATATGCCTGGTTATACGAAATGAATCAGCAGTGAAGAAACATTAATAAACAAAATCTACACATCATCTTATTGTTGTAGTATGAAATGTAAGATAAGGATTACCTTTATAGGTCCAAGTAACCCATTTAAAAAGCCAAGAAGAAACCTTGTAATGATAGCCATCCAATAGTTTACGCTAAAACCGAAAAGTGTGTTAAAAATGACCCTGGAGAAGATGAGAGTTACAAGCTTTATGAGAACAACATATTCAAATGCTTCATGAAACACCATGGGTAAAAATAAATAAATATTGAAGTAGTTACGAACACAGTTGAAGTTCCTATAAGAATAACTGGTTTTCGACCATATCGATCAGCACACATTCCCCAAAAGACAGATGTCAGAGCCCTTCCAATCATGTATGCAGCCCCTTCAAAAAGTTGAGTATCATATAAGATATGTTTTAGTATATGATCAATCATCCAATGCCATATCCATTCATAAAAGATAGGCAAGACTACCCAATACAGCTTGTTGTATGTATCACAAATGATTAATTACCTGACTCTAGGTACAAAATATCACATAATTAATTGCTTTTAAAGCACATATCTAAACACCCCTATGGTGAGCAAAAGTTGCTTACCCACAAAGCCTGCATAGTAACTAATGTCTTCCTCTGTCTCTGCAATATTAAAATCCCGTATCTGCAATATAATCAAGACAGAGGATTTCAATTGTCAAAATATGGAAAATGGAAATGATAGAGATACATAATTGAACATACTAACCATGAAATAGAGAAACGGAAAGAGAGACGATATTGGCAGTGCTGAGAGTGAACAATGGAATACATGTCAGCATGTAACATCAAGATAGGTATTTACAATCTCGAAAAGGGTAGAATGTTTCTTATGATGCATGGTTGAAGACAAAAAATTCTCTAAACATGTCTTCTAGAACACAACAATACAACATGTCTATACTATAATTCTTCATAGGCATCATACTTCATATTCAAGCCATAACCAAAGTTGCCCCCATATGACCTGTGTGACACCCGTCAACAATCCAGGTCAAGATCCGTACACACCCCTACTTAACTATGTCATTTCATATGCATAATAGACTTTTTTAACATTGAAAAAGTCGTCCCGAGTCTAGCGAAGCCCAAACTATTTCATAAATTCAGTACATTATCCATTTACGCATACAACACCCGATTCATCCAAGACAATTGGCATTGAACAATCAAGCCAATCACACGCTCAACAGAGAGCAACCGAATATCCAATTACTACGTACGGTCAAAACAAGATTACACGTGACAATACCAAATTGGGAAATTGTTCAATTCCACTTAGAACCCAAACAATTCACAATACGTTTTATGGATATTTGACACATAAAAACATAGAACAATATCATATATCCAATCAAATCACAAACACGTGTAAACATGAGTTAAACATCAAAAAAAGAACACATGTTCATAAAGGAATAACATATGGTATCAATGACATGTTAATATTATTTTTGTAACAAACACATGTTATTGTTAAACTAGGCTAAACAAACATATATGTTAACACTTGAAATTTATTCCTATACACTAGGTAACTAATGATTTCAATAACATATCATATACACACACACACATACACACACATATATATATATATATATACATATATCTACCTAATCAAGACAAAAACTAACCTATTTGGCCTATTTATATATGTATATATACGACACACATGTGCATAAGTGTGTGATCAAAGATAAATAGCTTACATAACTACATCTATATACACGACACACAAACACACTCTACACACAAATGTGAAAGTGACAAATTAACAACTAAACCTATAACCTAGACTCATACAAACACATTGATAGGGACTTAACTCTCCAGCAATCATACACACACACCCACGACCACCATCCATGTACACACACATGATAAGCTAAACCACCTATATATCTACATATATATATACACGCATGCAAGAGACAAGATGAGGACAAACGGAAGCTAGACACTCATGCATGTGACAAGAGGAAAACCCACCCTAAAACTAGTTTATACTAAACTAGGCCTATACATCTATCATAACCTCCTCCCTATACAAAATCCATTTCCCATTTTTGCTTGATTCTTGTCTCTTGTAGCTGAAATATTGGTGAATGCATGGAGGCTATGCATTGTCACTCTCTTGTATTAATTTGGTGCCTTCACAATCTTCCTAAACACATTCCAATGCAAGATCCATTCCAAAATAATGAGTTGATCTTCTTGATCTCGGCTGAACATGGATGCATGAATAGATGATTCTAATGAAAATAATTACATGGAAACAAAGACCCTTATCCTTATCTTAAACCAACATAAAACCTTTTTACTTCCACACCCTCTCCCACACTTTGTTGACTTCCCATTTTGCTAAAAAAGGAATCGGCCAAGGAAGGGAAATAAGGAAGCACATGCACAATGTCAACCTTACACATATATAGAAACTAACTATAAACATCACCAACTTTCCAAGCAAATTGACTTACCCTCATAAGCTCCCACTCCTACACTCTCTCGACATATAAATATGGAGCACAAGATAAAGAATTGACACACACAACACACTCAAACTCATGGAAATCAACAAACTCTCCCTTTCCTTTCTTTGTCTTCGGCCGAGCCAAACAGTCCCCATCATGGCTGTTATCATCTCAAATCACACGCACACAAGTAGTACAAGGAATTAGGAGGTTACATTGGGTGAGGAGATCAAGCTTTAGTGTTATTTTCGGTTCATCACTTGTGGTATGTTGAGTTCCCTAATGTTTCTTTTAAATTCATATCGATACCTATGGTTTATATATATATATATATATATATATATATATATATAGGGTTGGGTTAAATTAAAAACCCTCACGAGTTGTGAAAACCCGTGAAAACCCTATGTAAAAACATTTTTTTTTCCTGATTTTTTCAGAATAGCTTTTATATTCAATTTTATTAGTTTTGGCCAAAAGAAATCAAAAAAGCGCCGAGTAGATTATTTGTTACACATATTTGTTACGTAATTTTTTTTATGTGTAACAACAAAAAAATCTATGTAACATCTGTGTTACGTAATTTTTTTAAAAAAAATCTATTCGGCGCTTTTTTGATTTTTTTGGGCCGAAACTCATACAATTAAGTATACAAGCTATTCTAAAAAATTAGAAAAAAACAATGTTGTTACATAGGGTTTTCACGGGTTTTCACAACTCAAGAGGGTTTTCACAGGATACTTAGCCTATATATATATATATATATATATATATATATATATATATATATATATATATATATAGGGTAAGGTTTGGTAGAAAACCCTAAATATTTGAGTAAACTCTGGAAACTCTAACTTCCCGAGTTTTTTATCATCTGAAAAAATTAGGGCATGTAAATACATGTTTTTAAGAGTTTTGAGCCAAAAAAATCAAAAAAGCACCGAACAGTTTTTTTAAAAAAAAAATAATTTTTCATCATAACATATGTTACCAGGAAAAAAAAAGCTAACATATGTTATGATGCACAACTTATTTTATTTTTTTAAAAAACCCTTCGGCGCTTTTTTGATTTTTTTGGCTCAAAACTCTTAAAACATGTATATTACATGCCCTAATTTTTTAAGATGAAAAAAAGCTTGGGAAGTTAGAGTTTCCAGAGTTTACTCATTTTAGAGGGTTTTCTCCCAATATTTCCCCTATGTATATATATATATATATATATATAGGATCCGGATATTTTGAGAACTCCCTTGAGTTACGAGAACTTGAAAACTCCCCTAACCCAATAATAAGTCGACACATCATCAGTTTTCTATTTTTTTGCATTTGTTTAATCAGGGGCAAGATAGTCTTTATACATAAGTCTTTAAGGACATTTTGGTAATAATAACACCCCACCCACCCCACCCCACCCCACCCACCTACCCACCCTTTTAAATAATAATAATAATAATATTAATATTTATAGATCTGTCTTCTCTCTCTCTCTCATTTTCAAAATATGCTCTCTCTCTCTTCTTCTCTCTCTCTCTTCTTCTCTCTCGTCTCTCTCTCTCTAAATAACACCGATAATAATAATAATAATAATAATAATAATAATAATAATAATAATAATAATGAAGACGACGGCTATTTGTGCAGGTGGTGTGAACGTGGTGGGTAGGGGCAACGGTTAATGGTGGTGACGGTGGTGAGGGAGCAGGGGGTTGATGATGGTGGTGAACAGGTGGTTGAAACAGGGGGTTCGTTTGGTGGTGTGAGACAGGGGTTAACAGGGGGCGACGGTTTATGGTGGTGACGGTGGTTAACAGGGGGTTCGTTTGGTGGTGTGAAACAGGGGGGGGGGGGGGTTCGATGGTGGTGTGAACAGGGGGGTTCGATGGTGGTGAAACAGGGGGTTGATGATGGTGGTGAACAGGTGGTTGAAACAGGGGGCGGAGGACGTGGTGGGACGGTGGGACAATGTTTTTCTAGGTTGTTCGATGGTGGTTTTGTTTGGGTTGGTTCGAATGGGTGGTTGAGGGGTGGTCCGATGATGGAGATGATGACGGTGGTCCGGCTGATGACTTGAAGAAGACAGGAGCACATCGAAGAAGACAGGAGCACATCGACGAAGACGAGCAGATCTGAACAGGTTTTTTGTTATTATTATTTGTTATTATCATTTTTTTTCATATCTGAAACAGATCTGAATAGGTTTTTTTGTTATTATTATTATTATTATTATTATTATGATGTTGATGATGAAAACAAAACACCAGTTCCACCAGTGTAAGTAAAATGTATAGAAAGTTTGATGTAATAAAACACACCATCATCTTTTATAGTTTTGGTTTTTTACACTAGTGTTTTGGGGATTTGATTCTTTGTTTGGTTATTCTTGTGATGGTGACGAACAGATCTGGATGGTGACGGGTGGTGGTGACGAATAGAAGACGACGACGATGATGTGAATGGTGGTGGGGGTGTGAATCTTAACAAGTATGGGTCTGTTGACGATTTTTGTAGAATGTTTGGTTGTAGTATGAAATTTTGTAGAATGTTTGGTTGTTTTACATTGATGTAATACATTTTGTAGAATGTTTGTTGATGTTTTGTGAGGCATTTACCGTGGTTGTACTATGTATTTTTTACACTAGCGTAATACGAATGTATAATTTTTACACTAGCGTAACATGAATGTATAGATATTTGTTTGGTTTTTACACTAGTGTATTTTGTTTGTAATAGGTTTTGTGTATGGTAGATTTACACTAGTGTAAATACTTGCGACGTAGTTCTGTGGTGTTTTACACTGTAAAAAATTATGGATTTTGAATTTTTTTACACTGGTGTAAAGAATTCTCGTATATGGGTTCACTGGTTACAGCACATGTATTTTTTAATTTTTGAATAAGTGTTTTTTTTGTTTTAAAAAAATTAATGAATTAAAAAATAAATGAAAAACAAATAAGATATTATATTATTATTTTCTCTCCCATAGGCATTTTACCTAAATACCCTTATTTTGTCTTTATCATAATATAAAAATACATAATAATCATGTAAGACAAAAATCTCATCAATTGATCTCAACCATTGGATGACAAAGATCAATGGTCAAAAAGTGGTTCCTATGGTTCTCACAACTCACACTGGTTCTCAAAATATCCTAACCCTATATATATATATATATAGGTTTAGGTTCCTGTACAAAGGACATATTTCGTGAGAAGTGTGAGAAGGATAAAAATTAGCATGTAGGCATCATGTTTTGGATTTAGGAATGATGTTTTAGGTTGTTTTAACTTGAAAAACACCAAACACAACAATCTAAAACACAATCTAATGTATTATAGTCATCAAATTTATAAAACAGTTAAAACACACTACTTAACACTTAAAACACACTACTTAGTGTTCTTAGCATGGTTTTTAACTTTTAAGCCTAAAATACATTGTTTTCGGTTTTTAATTGTTATGTTTGGTATTTTTCTAGGCAAAACAATCCAAAACAACATGACTAAGTTCAAAAAATGATGCCTACATATCAATTTTTAATCCTTCTCATACTTCTCACGAAATATTGCTTTTGTACAGGAACCTCCCCCTATATAATATATATATATATAAATATATATATATATATATATATATATATATATATATATATATATCGATTAGTATCAATGTCACTCGATGAATGGCCCATGTTAAATGTATAATCGATCCGCAAATCAATTAAACTCATTAACATAGAGGTTAAAACCTATAGACATTGAGTTTTAAAAACATCATGTATAAATCGAGACCAATTAAACAACGATCACCACTATCCTGTCGTAACAGCTGTCTCCTTTGGTTGATTATTTGGTCAGTCTCTAACTCAGATCCCCTTTTTTTCCTCTATTTTACCTCTAAAACACACACCCACACATTTGTAGATTGAGAGAATTTTGGTGATGACTGCTCTTTCATTTGTAAACTTTGATGGGTTTTTGTGTGAAGTTGGGTTTGCCAATCAAATGACACGTGGTGGTGACTAATCTAGTCACTGTACATGTCTTCAAAATGGTGTTCCATCACATACAAACCCTAAAAGAAAATGGGGAAAATGATTTGCAGGTGGGAGTAAAAAAAAATTAGGGCTTTAAATGGGATAAAAGGGATGAAATTACATTAATACCCTTACATGCAATGCACATGGGACAACTTAACTGTGTTTTTTAACAAGGTTAAGTGTAAAGGACAAAAGACGTGACAACTTTTCATATAAAGGACAAAGACTGAAACTAAAATTTTAAAGGACAAAAAATTGTAATTTTGTCTTTTATTTATTTTAGCGTTTATAGATAAATATGGTGGCTCTTGGCTTGCCTCCTCACAATACAAGGGCGTTTTTGGCTGCTGGGTGTATCGACCACACACTTTGCATGGAAAGTTCTTTACGGGAGTTTTAGCTTATATTTGGCCTTCACGCTCGTTTTTGTGTACATTGCATTATTTGCATTGTACATTAAGGGCAATAAAAAATCAAGTGTAGAAAGGGTTCGGCTAATTACCTCTATATATCCATCCACCATCATACAAATCAAAATGGATTTTTAACTTTTAGTCACTATATCTAAGACCACAAGGTGTGGTTGCCGCCCCCACCCCTATGCCGCCCCACCACCTGGGCATTTTGGCCCCACCACCATGTTTGGCCCGGCTTAAACGGCAAAATAATGCCGTGATGCCGCCCCCACCACCCATGCCGCCCCAAGGGGGCCCATGGCCCGGCAAAACCCATGCCTTGCCTATGCCGCCCCCCATACCGAGTGGTCTAAAAATCGTAGCCTTTAACCCTAGCCAAATACAAACCTTTTCACAAGTCCTATTAATTCATGTATTTATTAAAGTTATTTGGTGGAGCTTCAGTTTTTATGCAAGCTTATGATTATGCATGTTTGCTTCATTCTACGCACCGAGTGTTCGTTCGATCTACTTAGAATGCATATTTAGCTGAGTGTTGTATCTATAATATTCGTGAGATGTATACAGTTTGTGCATATATAATTTAATTAAATATATATTAAGCTTGTTACCGCATTATGGATATTGTTATAATGTAGAAAACCATAATAACAACTCTTTGATTTGCTTCATTGAAACTTAACCGGCTTAATTCAGATATCTAAAGGGGACGGGGCGCTTCCTGTGTATTGTAAGGTACCTCACGGTAACCCCACTATCAGCACAACAACAGTGTCGCCGGTGGTGTTGGTAGTGGTCCGTGACAGTAAGTTGTGTGTTAGAACACGGTTTTCAAACTGTTAGTTTTTATTATTTTCATTTATTTTAATTGTTTTCAATTAAATTCTATAAATATTAAAACATAAATTAAACACATAACACATAATTAAATAAAAAACACCAACATAAGAGCATTCACACTAGCTTCTCCATATTTTCTCCATAATTACTCTAAAAACACTACTTTTTCTCACTTCTTTCTATTTAATAATATTTATTCTATACTTTTTATCATTACCTTTTCTCTCTCCTCTACTCACAATCACTTTCAAAAATATTAAACAATTATGGAGGATGAACAGTTCCATATCAAATTTGCTGATGAACAGTAACTTCTCTATATATTCTTCATTTCCTCTACTCACAAACACTTATACACACTGTATCTAATATGGAGACCCCTCTCACAAAATTATGGAGGCTCTACTGTGAATGCTCTAATTATATTAATATTAAAACATAATTAACTATTTACCTATAATTTAAAAAGCAACTCTGGGAATAGTAACTCTTCAAATCACAACCGTCCGTTTTCAATCTAAAGGTTGTTATCTAAAGTTAGAATATGGCATGTTTAGTAATTTTGTTATTTTACACGGGTGTTTACGTCTTTTTACACGAATTCTTGAAAATGACAATTTGTCTTCTTCTCCTTCCACTTTCCTTCAATGCTTTTAGATATATTTTCTTTTTTTTTTTTTCTAATATTAATAAACCATCAATTAATGTAACAACAATCAACGGAAATTATTTACTACTATTACTATTATTACTATATATTTAAAAACCAACTCCGTGAATAGTAACCAAAGAAATTGTGTCCGTCAATTTCTTATCTACGATCATAATAAATATGGCAATTACATAATTTTTGTTTTTGTTCGAGGGTATATTCATCATTTTGTGTGTGAACGCATGACACTATTGTAGTTGTGCTTTTTATCGAGGGTATATTTTCATCATTGTGTGTGAACATATGACAATCACGTAATTTTTGTTTATGTTCGAGAGTATATTTGTCATTTTGTGTGTGAATGCATGACACTTTTGTAGTTGTGCTTTTTATCAAAGGTATATTCGTCGTTTTGTGTGTGAACATATGGCAATTACGTAATTTTTGCTTTTTATCGTGTCGTTGTTAGTTTCTTTTACTGTTTTAACGTGCTCGCTGCAACGCGCGGGATCTCTTGCTCGTATATTAAAAGATCTAGAAAAGGAATAGTTAGGTTTTGATTTTTTTGTTTTGGTCACTTTTTTTTTTGTTAAGTTTTTTTTTTTACATTTTGACCACACGATTCTTTTTTTGTTTTAGTTTTTTATTTTTTTCGTTTTTGACACCAACTTTTTTTTAAGTTTTTTTTTTCCGTTTTGGCCACCAACTTTTTTTTTAAAGTTATTTTCTCTTGTTTTGGCCACCGACTTTTTTTTAAAGTTTTTCCCATTTTGGCCACCAACATAACGCGTTTTGTTTTGGCCACCAACTTTTTTTTTAAGTTTTTTTTTCCGTTTTGGCCACCGACTTTTTTTTAAGTTATTTTTTCCCCTTTTGGCCACCGATTTTTTTTTTCCATTTTGGCCACCAACATAACGCGTTTTTTTGCCGATTTCGCACGGGTTCGATTTTTGTTCGTTTAGTTACGACTCTTTTTCCCGCTATGTTTTAACGTTATGTAAGTCACTTGGTGTTAATAGTTTGTGTTCTTTCTTTACGATTTTCTGGTTTTGGTCGTCGTTTTGTTGTTACGTAACACGGTTTTACGTCTCTATTTTACAACGTTGGTAGCACGGTTTTACGCCTACCGCCACGCAACGCGGGTTAAATACACCTAGTTAAAATACAAAATACAAATACTAAAACATAACTTAAACAAAATTATACATGACGCAGCAATTGTTATGCCTTGATATGGTCGAAACTGTTGTGGTATCGAGCCACATAGTCTACATGCATGAACTCAATAGCCAACCCCTCCTCAATGCCCGGGTGCTCCTTCAAAGTGTTTTCGTTGAGGGTGCTCCACCAATCACATTTATTGTTGAGATCGGTCCATTTGCGTTGGAGGCTTTCATTGGTGCGATCGTTGACAACGACTTGTCTGTTGAAGTCCGCTAACACACGGTGCCCCCCCCCTCCGAGTAGCGTCGGCGTTGTTCTTGTAGGGCAAGGTCGTTTCTTGCATCTTGGTAGCACACTACCTAAGCAATCTCTTCGTTCTCGTTCCAACGCGTCATTGTTTGAGTTTGAAGTGTGTGTGTGTGTGTGTGTGTTAACCGTGGGTTTAGAGTGAAAATCACCTCACAATGGTGTGTGTGTGTGTGTGTGTATATAGGCATTTTTTGAATGGTTTTTACTCACCAAAAAAAATAAAATTTTGCCCTTTTGGGAGCTACGGTTTTGAACGCAAAATTAAAGTTGCCAACCTTTGCCTACCATGCACAGCCACCGTTACAAAATTTAACTTTTTTTTACCGTTTTCAACCATGTGAAAAAAGTAAACTTTAAATGAAAAATAAATAAACGAATCAGTGAAGTGCTACCTCCAACAAAACTGTTTCAATGAAGTAATTTTGTTGTGTATGATTGTTAGAAATCAGTGAAAGTAAAAAAAAAATAAGTGAGGGGCTCTTCATTGATTATCTTTTTTTGCTTTTTCTTTTTCTTAGAGAAATATAAATAGATGTATGGTTTGTTTGATGGAACGACTGGGTTAAATACCCGTTATATATGTTGTAAATGGTTTGTGAGCATTCCTTTATTTGAGGTTTCACTAAGTTTGTGAATGAAGTTAATGTTAAAAAAAAAACTAAAGTTTAAGTGTGAAGCTATTAATGGGTTATTATTTATGCATATTTTTATTTCACATTTCATCATACACGAGCATTTTTTTTGTTTGGGTTTTCATATGATTTAATACTTAATCAGTTTTGTGTGAAGTAAAAAAGGCTCTCCAGCACAGTTAGAGGATATCACTCCTATAAAATTATAACGAAGATTGTTGTATGACAATATTATCGAAATAGACTCTCGTACGTACACGTCAATTCCGTCACAACTATTTGTATAAAATAAATATTATAGCTATATGCAAAAACTAAATAATAAACATTATTGAAAACACATATTATGTGGTGTCAATTTCGTGTGCACATGAATTATTTATACTGGCCATGCTCAATTTTGTCGGTCATCGTTTGTTTGTGTATTTTATTTTTTATAAACGTGTGCAAAATCGATTACATGCATAGAAAGGCGAACAAATCGATCGAACAAAAGTTTTAAAACTGAATAATATAAAACTAGATTCAAAATCAAATTGTGTTTTTGAGTTTCAATTTTTATAAATGAATTCGTTTAAACCGAATAACTAATAATAAGTATTTTTTTTTAGAATGGCGACTTTATTTGTGTTTGACATGAGTATTTAGACCAAGCGTAGTGGGGCTTCATTGGGGCGTTATTTTTAAAAATAAAGCCCCCACACCGTTACGGGGGGCTTTATATTGCAAAATTTTGTTTGGGCGTTACATGTATAGCGCCATATTTCAATTGCCCCACCCAATCATAGGCTGACACCTCATACTCTCTCTCTCTCTCTCCTTATTATTATTTTATTTTTTTTTAATTTAAAAGATAAAATAAAATATTAATAGGTGCTTTATAAATAAAGCCCCTACAGCTACACCCCTTTTTTACTTTATCTCTCTATACTAACTCAACTGCCACGTGGACCAATCAGAAAGGGAGACTTTATAAATAAAGCCTCCCACTACACATGGTCTAATAGTTAATTTATAAAACATCCTTTTTTATCTCTTAGATCTTTGTCACCACACCATGGGGCGTGTTTGGATGCCAGATCAACAAACAACGCCCAACAACACAGCCACACCATGGCGCAGGTGGCTTGGGGCTTGCGGCTTGCCACAACGTGGGGGAAGACTCACAGAGACGACATCTGTATTCTTTTAACTTTAGGTGGGTGAGCAAAGATGATGATGGTTAAACAAGTGGTTTGGGCTTTGGTGTGTGTGAAGCTGTGAAATTTTTTTAACTAAAGAAAAAAAAATGTACACTGTCGCTTTGGACCCATAATCAAATGTTTTTATTTATACCGAAGTTTTTATATTATATTTTAGATCAGTTGATCACTCACATAAAGGTCTTTTTATTTATATTATTAAAATTATCTGATTAATATTATTAATTTAATGAAACTTTAATTTTTAATTTTAAGTGTATTTAATACCCCTCTCATTACACAACTTTTAAAGATTTTCTGATGATAAAAAATATGCCTATGTATCAACTACATGACATCATGATGCAGAATTATCTAATATATTTATTTTAAATTTGAATTCCTATTTTATCTTATTTAGTACTAGCTTTTATCCCGGGAACGTCCCCGGGGTTGAAACATATAACAATTCTAATAATACTAATACTAATAGTTAAAATTATTACTCTTGTAATTAAATACATAAAAAATAACCTTACTATAAGGTGACACCATGTGTTGCAGTGTTGCGCGATTCTTTCTCCTAACTTCTCTTGATGAAGTGTACCTATGCATCTTTAAAGTGTAAAATTCCAATGATAGCATGACGATTGGGCTGAATTTCAACATCGTAGATAAGAACATGGTTTCAAATAAAAAACATGATTAATGAATAACTAGAACACTTTGTATTTTTTTTCCTGTATGAACGAAACCCCACAAAAAATAGTCGTTTTTTTCTCCGTTTTTTTATATAGCACTATGGTACTCGTTGGAAAGATAATAAAACGCTCGTTAATTTGGTGTAATTTTTTTCTTTAAACTCTCGTATATAAAAGATATTAACGTTTAAAAATTATAGGAGGAAACATAAAAGAGAAAATTTTAAGTTTGTTTTTAAATTATTTTTTTCTAAAATAACTCAATTTAATTTTAGTAGATTATTAGGTTTTATATTATTATTTGTTTTTTTTATTTTGCCACATGGTATATATTTTTTAATAATAAATTTAATATTTTCACCTCAAGGTGCCACATGGCACATTCAATGGAGGGTTGAGGCCTTCATTGAATGCCACCTCATACAAACTCAATTCTTTTATTATAAGTTATAGATTATAGATATTTTTGAATAATGATTTTTATCTTATAAATAGGACCTTTAGGTTTATAGTTTCATTAGTTTTATGTTTTGACTAGATTATACCCCGGGAACGTCCCGGGTTTGAAAAATCTAATATGACATATTAATTTTACATACGAAATAGAATTATGCGCTTTATAGTTACATGCATGAAGCTTCAGGTAGCAGCTAACCTAAAACAATTAAAAATATATATCTCCAATGTTAACGCCTAACCTTAAACTATGTATAACTCTAATATTAATATCTACCTAAAACAATGTATAACTCCAATGCTAACATATGTTAAAAATAGAATTCATATTTACTGATTTGAACATAATTAGTGACTTGCCTATACATGATTAATGATTTACCTGAACACTTTGTGTTTTTTTTCTGTTTGAACAAAACCCAACAAAAAATAGTCGTTTTTTTTTCTCCGTTTTTTATATAGGACTTATGGTATTCGTTGGAAAGATAATAAAATGCTCGTTAATTTGGTGTAATTTTTTTCTTTAAAAAAATCTCATATATAAAAGATATTAACGTTTAAAAATTATGGGAGGAAACATAAGCGAGAAAAATCTAATTTTGTTTTTAAATTATTTTTTTCCTAAAATATCTCAATGCCACATGGAATGACACATGGCAGGAAGAGAATGTCTCTTTGAGTGTCATGTCATTAAAATGGCTTTGGTTTATTATATGTATAGATAGATGATAATAAAGAAACCTTTAAGGTTTTATTAAGCTTTTGAATCCTTTGAATATTTTGAGCCATTTGATTACACGCATGAAACTGCATCACATCACTTTTTTCTCCGACTAAGCCACTAACCAAGCCCCTTAACACATAACTAAGTATTTAATATTTGTTTTATTCAATCTATCTAATACACGGTTTCTAAGCTAGAATTTTATAATATGATAAAAACATGAAAAAATTATAGACGAGCAAATAACCAAATAAAAATTTACTTACCAACACATAACACCACGATCCATATATAAAAGAGTTGTATGAGAGGTAGCCCGGTTTGTGTTTGCTTATGTCGTTCCACCTTACAACCTGGGCAGTTCTCATGATATGCTTGCTCTAAAAGCCCGTCTTTTAGTTCCTCACAACTCGTCATTCTCTTAGTTCCGGTTCAACCGGAAATCAAGCCAGGTTATATCTTCTGGTTTCACTCGGTTGAAAGGAGTAGGAGAAGAATTTATGAGATCGGCAGCATGACAAGAGAGCTCCAAATACAATTAATATACTGAAAGAAAATTACAACAATGGTCCATGAATTATCGTTAGATTTCCAGCTTTCATAACTAACCAATATTAGTTGATATAGTGTTTTGCTATTATGAAATGATTCTTAGTTTTTTTAACGGCTAATGTCACATTCACTATATTTTACATCAAATACACTATTGCCTAAATTGAAACATATGACCTCATATTTAGGAGACATAAGCCTCGTCAAAAATTATAAAATCATAAAATCTCGTCAAATTTATAACTATGCTTACAAGAAATTAGTTTGGAATCAGATTAGGTTAGATCTATAAAACTGTGACTATAATCTAATGGCTATTTTATAGAAGTTTTGAACTATTTTCTTAGAGAAAACTTTCATTACGTATAATAGTTGAGTTTATTATCACATTTTTTTAATAACGCCAACTCAAATCACTCTCTAACTTTACTATAGAACTACCGTTATCTTTTTTTTTTTTTTTATCATTGTAACTCTGAGGTTTTTCTGATATGTTAAATGAAATGTTAACTCGTTCAATTGGGTACACTGTTATGCAACTTTAGCTTTTGTTTTAGAAGGGTGAACAGTAATTTATGTTAATAGAGTTAGAGCCAAGTCTTCATTATTTCACATGATGTATTTTTTTTTATTATTTTTTTTTTGTTTAAACAAAGCTCGGTCATTTGGATATATTTATTAGGCAAAAGGGGTCGTAGACAACGTTGGTGACTCGGCCCGTCATCAAATCAAGGGGAATCCATCACGAAGAATTACTGTGGTAAAACCTATAGATTGCACATGTCATTTTCTCACGAATGACACTCCAACCAATAGCAACCTTTAGAGAAAGTTATACGGATACCGCTAGAGGCGCAATTCACCTTGCTAATCTTTTCTTAACCAAGACCGATATTTTCTCACTCATTCTCCTTTTATGAACATGAATTGTCTATTCAAACATTTAGTGAATTCGTGTTGTGATTTGACGTATATTAATTGCCAGCGGCCACATGATCACTATCCTCCTCGTAGGCTATGCAAGTGGTGATCCCTTGCATGCACCAGATGAACTAACCTGATTTCGAGAATGATACATGCGCACGTAGTAATACATCAACTCACTCTTTATACATATTGTGGTCCATGCCATAGCCATCAATTTCAGTCATGCATTTTTATGTTTCTTTCATTCATTTTTATGTTTCTTTCATGCATGTTATTCATATTAATTGTTTTTATTTTTAGTTGGTAGCAGTATGTGGGTTAGTTTTAATCTTTCTTTGTATGCCTATGATGCATACATGTGCAGGTTTTTTTGGGGGCAAAAGTAAAGTTGCACTAATTTTAATGTTATTTTACTGATTTCGTGAAAATAACGTTAAGAATGACTGACGCTTAATCATTCATCATGTGGTGGCGTTGATAGCCAAAAGACAAGGGGGTACATGCACCAATCGGGTTTGTCCCAATTATTAAGTGTTATGTGCCTTATGTCCAAGGCTTGACACAAACCACTATCGAGCTGGGGGTCTCACTGGAAGCAGCTCTCTATTTCCACAGGGTAGAGGTAAGACTGTTTACATCTTACCCTCCTCAAACCCTACCTTAGCTTTTGCTATTGGTTGGATTAATTGAGTATGATGATGATGATAAATATATTGTATGCCTATAAAAGGCCATTTAAGTTTAGAATGAGTTAAGAAGAAAATTGAAGTAAAAGTTATCTATAGTTCTTAATCTAATTCTATAGAGCCTAACCCACTCAAGTACTCAACAATTATTTGAGAGATTAGCCATCTCAAATCAGTTTGCAATTAGAGAACTAAACTGATTATGACTAATTGGCATAAAACCGGTATCAATATTATCATAATTGACACCCATATATGATATATGCTTATATGGTTGTTGATCTGTGTAAAACGTTATATGTCGTTTTTTCAAAGCAGATCATAATTCATAACTTAAACTTTTGAGTTTCTTATTCTTTTAATATAACTAGCGTTGGTACAATACCAAGTGAAATAATCATGTCGTGTAGTGCATTTGAATCCCAAACAGTTTTGCGCGCGCGCGCGCACACACATATATATATATATCTACTATAATATATAAATAAAAGCATATGTGGGACACTTGGCATGTTCTGAGGGCTTCTTAGGTTTTTTTCCCGCTCATTTGTTCCTTCTCTTGTACGCTACTTTCTTTCCCTGTTTTTCTCACAAACCCTAACAAAAAGATATTATCATTTCTACATATGCTACTTCCTTTTCACCTTTTCTCATGTGATTAATTTTGAGTTTCCGAAGACACTAACGTCCTCCTTGATGTAGTCATTCTGGTGAGTTCATCTTGATATCAATTTTGGATTCTTTGTTTGCAACAATTTAAGGGCTTTAATTTTGCATTATTACATGTCTCTGTGTACATCATCTTTGATGTTTGTGTTCAATTAGGGTTTTGTTATCCCTTTTCTGACCAGTGGCGCAAACAAGGTGAGTTACTTCTTTTGATGTTTGTGTTAGTGTTTATTTGAATGTTTTTGTTTAAGGTTCTATTACGATCTTTATTTCTAAATTTCTTTGTTTACTAACTATTCAGTATTCACACACGTTCCTGACATGTTTAATCCATAATTTATGATTAGGGTTTGGAAGTTTTATGTTTTTAGTATCCTTGCTATGAAATCTAATAATCAGGACATCATTTTATAGAAGAGTCAACCTGATTAAGCTTCGATTTAGTTTGAAATCAATTTGAATTATCATTACTTCATACTGTCGCCTTCCTTTGAAGATCCTCGGTCAGGTTCGGTTCTTGTGATTTGTATTTCATATTGTTTATACCTCTAACCATTAACAATAAATTGTTCTTGTGATTTACATAGCATTTCAGATCGTTTATCCTTAGGTTAATTGCTGTTTAGGGGTTATGCTTGATGAAATCTATCAAAACTATTGTAAAATTAATTTTTTCTGAGTTTTTTGGTTACCATCGTTCCTAATTACTAACTAATTAAAAGCTATAAAACATAATTGCTAATGTTTAATTAATTGTTTTTATTTTCATTCTTTTATAATTCAAATGAAACATGAATTAATTGAATGTTATCAAAACAATCGAGAATAACTGTGCAAATTAAAATGTGTTGTCTGTAATTGTTAATTAAAATTGATTTTGGTTGTTCTATTTGAAACGATGAAGCATATATAAAACTGCTGCATATACTTGGAGTTATCGGAATATAATTTTGAATAAAAGGTTTTGTTTTCTTACATCGATATTAAGAATCATAGTAATTTGTATCGTGATTATCTTTTTTAGTTTTTTTTTTTTTTTGTGTTTTTATTGTTAGTATTGTATGTGAGATATGCGGTATTGGTTGCAGGTGGTGATGCAATTGTTGGTTGGATTATTAGAGTGTATTGTGTGGCTGTACATTGGGTAAGTGCGTAGTCATTCGCATCAATGTTTGGTTTTTGTTTTACAAAATATGTAAATCTATATTTTATATTTATTTTTGTTTTGTATATTCTTTGTTGCAGTTAAATTGCTTCTGTTGTTTGCTATTTTTGAGGTTGCTATAGCAATTTAGGCCACCAAGACGTGAAGGCGGCTAATGTTCTTTTGGACGAGGACAATGAGGCCGTGGTAGGCGACTTTGGGCTGGCTAAGCTCCTTGACCATGCTGACTCACATGTCACCACTGAGGTTCGTGGTACCGTGGGCCACATTGCACCGGAATATCTCTCTACCGGTCAATCGTCGGAGAAAACTGATGTTTTTGGTTTCGGGAATTTGTTGTTGGAATTGATAACAAGAATGAGAGCTTTCGAGTTTGGGAAAGCGGTTAATCAGAAAGGCATGATGCTTGAATGGGTAAGCTTCTTTTTATTACCGAATTGTATCATAAACAAGATAAGATAATAGGCCAAACGTTATGCAACAGAATGTAATATTAGTAACACCAGCAAATATCTAAGTCTTCAACATGAAAAGTGTTAATAACACTCTTCCGTTTTGTTTACAGACTTAGAAAGATAGAAGAGACTAAAGAGGCATATCGGCACTCAGACCTACAGAGTTGCACCAACAGTCGAGATACGCGTTATACACGAGTGGATTCCAACTTTTATGGAAAACAGAACCGATTACCTACTGGTCAACAAAAAGGTATGTCTAAATTCTAACCCCTCCTCACCCTCCTCTCTCGGCGCAGGAGGCGCAATCATTTGGAAAACATGTCTAGAGAACAATCGTATTAAAAAGCTGAAACATATGTGATTAAGTGGTAAGCTGGAAACTAGAGGTTGCCAATGAGTGAAGTGGAGTGGGTCAGGTCAGGGCTGGTAACATGACTCCACATTTACAATGACATGTAGCAGTGATATGCAGACATGCAGCTACATGGCTTCTCATCACAAAACAATGGTGGACAGCTTAGCTTTTTTTTTTGTGTGTAACGAAAACCCATGAAAGTAAAAGCCTTGTGATTATAAATTCTTTTTTTTTGTAACAAAAACTCTGAGTAGATGCAGCAGCAACAACAGATGCAACAACAACAGATGCATCAGTAGATGCAACACAGCAGCAGCAAATGAGCAGCAGAGGCAGATACTACGGATGTGTTCTTTTTGGTCTAGAAGATAAATTTGGTGGCTTTATCATTACCACTAAAGATAACTTTGCATGGTGAAATTTTGGGTCATGTGTTTTTTGATATATTTAGTGGCTTTATAATTACCAATTGTTTAATATTAAGACTTGAGTTGTTACAATTGCAGGCAAGTAGTGGGAGATTATCAATTGGTATGACACCTAAAACTCTAAGGCTTCCAAAACAGGGTGAGATGCTTTTGTCTGTTCGTGGTTTACCGGTTGGTGTTTACAAGGAAAACAACATGGAAGCAATACAAGGTAAGTCAGTAATATATTATTGTAAAAAATTCATTTTTGAGAGTACACTTTCAGCTTACTAAATATGCTAAATATGCTAGATTGTTTCATACTGAAAGTCGCAACTTGAACCATCTACTTATCTATCTTTTGATTTGGATTATGTTTTATACCTACTTAAATGGAAAAAAAAAACAAAAAGAAAAAACTTGGCAAATAAGGAAACGGGTCAAAAGTCACCCAAAATGTATGTTGATGAATAAATTTCCTAAATCGTTTTAGCCGAATAAAATCATAATTGGACTGCTTTTGAAGTGAACATCATTTGCTTAAATTTGTTTTGTTTGATGATTTCATTTGCAGAGGAAGAGGAAGAATGAGCCGTTGACTGCAAAATAGTGTGTTCCATGAATTGGCAACACCTAATGTACTTTTCATGTATTGGATAAAAGTCATTAAATATTATGACATATATCTATTTATAAGTTGTTATGTTTATGTGTGTGTTGCTTAGCCATGTGTCGTATTATTCAGGTCAGTGCATTATAATTACAATACTATTAGTTTCAGTATTGATTTTTCGGTTGGATCTGAAATGAAACTATTATTCTCAGAAAAGGAATTGCAGTGGATAGGAAGGTCTGTTTAGTAAAATCTGTTTCAGAGCAGTCTATATCATTTTTTAAGACAATTAATGTCAATTATAGAGAACTTAAACAAACTATACTAAGGTCTGTTTTTTAAACATCAAATCAAGAAGTTAATCATCTGTTGTAAGGAAAGTCTGTTTACTAAGGTCTGTTTCAGAGCATTGGGTCTGTTAAGGAGATCTGTCTGAAACAGCTGTTGATTAAAAAACAGTTGTTGATTCAAAACAGCTGTTACTAAGGTCTGTTCCATAAACATATCATCATCTAAATGTTTATGGAACAGACCTTAGTAACAGCTGTTTGAAGCAACAACTATTTCAGACAGATCTCCTTAATAGACCCACTGTACTGGAACAAACCATAGTAAACAGTCTTTTGCTTGCAACAGATGATTGACTTCTTGATTTAGTGTTAATAAACATTGGAGACTAATTTTATTAAAAAATGATTTAGACTTTCCGTGCATCGTACGGGCTTTAATCTAGGTCGTATTGTCTTTTTCCATGTTTTTTTATAGTAAACTTTTTTTGAACACTGACTACTATGTAAACGTACCAATGCAGCTATGGCATTATGTTTGAATATGTCAATAATCAATTAACACCGTAAGTTAGTTTCTTTATATAATAAGTTATATTCATTATGTATAATAATGTAGGTAATCCCGTGCATAGCACGGGTACTAACCTAGTATATATATATATTATAATATAATGCATTTCATTTAAAATTTTATAAATATTTAAAAGTTAAGAAAAATTTTTGAGTTAAGTTCTTTTTCAGTCATTGTGATTTGCTCAAAAAATCTATTCAAGTCAAAAGATTTTTTTTGTCTTTTTTAATCCAATAGTTTAGGTTTGGTATCTATTTTGGTCCATTCCACTAACTCATGCATTTTCTTTCTCCTTTTTAATCCAATAGTTTAAGTTTAGTATCTATTTTGGTCCATTCCACTAACCTCATCCATTTTCTTTGTTAATTTCTTAAGAAAAGACCAAAATGCCCTTATAATTAAAAAAAATTAATATATAAAAACCCTAAATTCTATTCTACAACATTAATATATAAACCCGATTATATTAAACTTAATCATATTTTATGTTATCTCAGAAGAAGAAACCGGGTGGATATTTCACATCTTCTGTCACTTTCACCTCCTTAAAATTCCGACCGATTTTGAACTCATTAACTTAAATGGAAAACCACAAACGATGTGACGGTTTTGAACTCATAGAAATTTATATGTTTTTTTATCATGCGCTAGTAAATTATTAATATTTCAACTTTTCTACCTCTATTAATTTTTCCATTAATCACCTCAAATTTTCTAGTTGTTAATCCATCACACAAATGAAATACAGAAGAACAAATACTAAACATGCGTTTCTTTGCCGATTAATTTGTCGTTCTTGATTTAGACATCTAGTATTCGTCGTGTATACGTAAACAAGGGGATCCAGATCTGACAAAAAACAAACAAATTTGAGCAAAATAACTTTAATGGCAACTACTAATTCGCAGTATAAGCTAACAAGCATCAACATTCTCCATCATTAAGTACAATTGTATAAATACAAAAATCGGTCGGAATTTTAGGGAGGTGAGAGTGACAGGAGACGTGAAATACTCACCCGATTTCTTCTTCCGAGATAATCATAAAATATGATTAAGTTTAATATAATCGGGTTTATATATTAATGTTGTAGAATATAATTTAGGGTTTTTATATATTAATTTTTTAATTATAATGGCATTTTGGTCTTTTCTTAAGAAATTAACAAAGAAAATGGATGAGGTTAGTGGAATGGACCAAAAATAGATATCAAACCTAAACTATTGGATTAAAAAGGACAAGGAAAATGGATGAGTTAGTGGAATTGACCAAAATAGATACCAAACTTAAACTATTGGATTAAAAAAAAATCTTTTGGACTGAAATAGATTTTTTGAGCAAACCATAAGGACCGAAAAGGAAATTAACTCAAAAATTTTTATAGGGTATAACTCTAAAATGAAGGTAAATTAGTCTTTTAAACACTTTTACATTTACTACCCTAATTTGAATTACATTTTAATTCTCTTACTTTACTAAGTCAACTACTTCATGATTTTTAAAGGAGTAATGGATTTAAATAATCCCAACTATTGACTATTGGTCAATAACAGTCTCAACTACGAAAATAACCACTAGCGGTCCCAACTAATCACACATTTTGCTCTCAAAGGACCCCCCGTTAACTCACACTAACGCTGTTAACTGAAACTCATAATTCTAGACAATTATTCACGGGATTTGAAAGATGGAATTGAGACGATGATATTGATATATTCAATTGCAGAAATAAGTATGGTTCATCAGTTGTAGGTTGATGTTCTCCTTGGATGGGATGACCGGAACCGACGATTAAACCATCGAACCATGCTCATTTCTGCAATTTAACATACCAATATCATCATCTCGATTCCCTCTTTCAAACCCGGTGAAAAAATCGCCTAGAATTATGAGTTTCAGCTAACGGCGTTAGTGTGAGTTAACGGGGGGTCCATTGAGAACAAAATGTCTAAAAGTTAGGATCGCTAGTGGTTATTTTCGTAGTTGAGACTGTTATTGGCCAATAGTTAATAGTTGGGATTATTTAAATCCATTACTCCATTTTTAAACAACGATAATATTCTTATACGTTAATACTTTTAAAAAAAATACATTATGAAAACGAGCATTTTATTCTTTTTAATTTAAGTAGAGTATTGATATTATTTTTTATCTTAAAAAACTGATGTGTTACATGATTAAAAATATCTAAGAGTGAGCAATAACTGAAAAAAGACAAAACCAAAAAAAGATGAAGCCAAACCAAATCAATTAAAAACTAAATTAACCAAATTAACCTAAAATCGGTTATCAGTTTTTTTTTTGGGCACTTAGTTAACCGAAGTTAACCAAACATAACTCGAACAATTTATATATTCTTATTTTTTATACCTCATTTCATGTACTTCTAAGAAAAATTTTAGTCAAATTAAGGTTTTGCTTAGGAATAATGAAAATAAATAATCTCAACTATTGACTATTGGTCAATAATAGTCCAAACAATGAAAATTACCAATAGTGGTCCCAACTTTCGACATATCTATACTATATTAATAAGTATATAGGAAGGGCAAGAATGGTCATTTGCCACGGTACAACACTTAAAAGCTTCATGTACAATAATTCAATGCACTAAAACTCTTAAAATTGTAAGGGTGCAAGTTGGGATGCATAATTTACAAACCTATTATGCCAAAGAAAAAAGAGACGGATACAGATTAGGGTTTTCAGATTTATCATACCTCACGTTTCATAAATCTAATCCGCCGCATTCTCTCTCTCTCTAGAGATTCAAGAACATCAAACCACCAACTCACCAGATCTATGATGATTCTGACCTAAAAGACACACGGTAATATCTATCTATGGTTTTCACATAATCCTCATTTGCTTCTTCTGCTCCATCATCCCTCTATCTCTCTATGCGATTCAAAATCCTCATCTAGGGTTTCATTCCTCCACCAAACAGTAACTACTCTTTTTCTTTCTAACCGAAATCAAGAGGCTCAGTTCGATAGTAATGTTTTAGTGGTTCAAACCTGCATCTGCATTATGTTTTTCTTTAATCAACAGTCCACGAAAACCCTAATCTGATGAAACATGTAAATCTGGTGGTTAGGTTAACTCTGGATAAGGGGGTCTTAGTTACAGATTGTATGCTGAATATTGATTTGAATCAGGTGGTGCTTGAGTGAAGGTTGCTTCAACGGCCCAAACCCGAGGTTCAAGTGGTGCTTGGTGTTGGATAATCGGATAGATTAGTCATTGAGTGAAGGTCACCAGAAGGTATTGTTTTGGATTTAGTTTTTGTATTTTGTTGTGTTCAATAGTTTTTGGTGTCCTTGTGATTTAAGGATTTTTTTTGTTGCTTGATTTGTAGGTTATTGGTGGTATTGCGCTATCGGTTGGGCCAGATATGCTTTGTATTGGATGGTTTCGGCGACGTTGGTGTTTGTTTTGGTTAATGATTGTCAAACACGGATTATATCGGTTCACGTATGAGAGGTATTACTGCATACCCCGACTAGCTAATATTTACTGTATATATTATTTAATTAAGATATTGCGCCTCACATTCTGGTTAGTTAACAGGTAGCTTCAATAAATGTAGTTTGAAGTCCATACAATTGCGTGCTGATACATTGGTGTTTGCTCGCTTGCCTAATGGTAACACTTTTAATTGATCATTGTCATTATTTGCATATGCATTTTTTTCATTTGTTTAATATCATCACTTGATTGTTGTTTCCTTTTTAGCACATGCTTCAATGCCTATTTTTATGGGTTTGAGCTTTTGATATTCAGCTAATTTGTTGCATGCGTGTGAAGTGGCCAAACCCTAACACATGGAGACGACTTTGGGGTTGTTATTACTCAAGATGAAGCTTATCTGATCTGTTAGGGGCTGGCCATGAAGGTGCTTACAGTAGTTGCAATTCCAGCAGTTAAAAGGTGCGTTATAAATGTATCTGACTCAGTTTTGATGAATGACAAACGGTTAAGTCTAGGCAACTAATGTTATATGTTTTTGCAGTACTTTCTGAAAGCTTGTTCAGATTTAACATGCTCGCATAGCTGTTGGCTCTGGTCAAAACTTCATTGTGATAAAAGGTATCTTCAGTTACAAGACTATTTTTCTTCAACGCGATTCAAGCTCACAAGTTTAGTGCAAAAAGATCTATATTACAACTAGAGGTGGCATTTCAATTGGTTGAATCATGTGAATGGGTCAAACGGATATGTTGTTTCTACATATTGTTTATTCATGTATTAATAATTACCCTTAATTTCCGTCTGGATGTTCTTAGGTCTGGTAACACAGATTCATATCCTGTGAACCGAGCACCAACAAAAGGTTGTTTAGAGATATTGGGTTCATGATGGTGGTCTTGATGGTGATTACTCAGGTAGATACCAAACCCCCTTTTTTTTCTCTGTTATACACCATATATATTAGTTACAACGTTTAAGTACTTTGATATACTGATGTGTTTAGGTTAAAGAGCTCTTGTTTATAATTTTTTTAAGTCTGATAAATACAATCTTTTAAGTGATAAATGCAATCTTTTAAGTCTGAAATGGTTTACTTAATTTGTTTTTAACGAAGTGAAGTGATTTATTTCCTTTTTTCGAGTTTTACTCATAAATATTAATGTTTGATAGCTTCATCCAAACAAGTATGGAGTCCATAGCAGGAAGATGCTATAACAATTTTGGGAGAGAGAATGGTGAAGTTGTTTTGAAATGAATTACTTATTTTTAGTGTTACTATTCAGGATGCCTTCAATGTAAATAGAAACGTCTTTTAATCGGTATCCACTTCTAATATGCAGTACATAAATGCATCAGAAATTTACTTTCATCTGCAGTTAGTGGGGTACGAGTGTCATTCGCTTGTTGCACCTCGCGTTCCCATATGGACAAACCAAACCATAACTGGACATTCAGGTGTGGTTTTTAATCTAAATAATATTGTTTTCCCTGCTTGACCCATATGGTATAAAAAATAAACTAAATCAACCCAATTATGTTTTTAAACTCTTGTGCCTTTTGAATTTGCCTACAAGACTTTTATTAATCATTCACTTTTTTTCCACTATGTTGCAGGCACTGGTAACAATGAACATGTTTTACTTTCTCATGATATTGAGGTTTCTACCATCATTTATTTATTCCTTTTGATTTTAGTTTATGATTTCTACGTTGTTTTCTTGCACATGAGTCAAAGTTGGAAGGTGAAAAGAATTGATATTTGCCTATCATGTATGTGGCACATGTTACATCCATTTAAACCAGTTGTTTTGTGTCCATTGTGGCTAAAGTTTTGAATTATTTTATAGGAGGTCGGTGCTGGGCTTTTAGTCCAAAACACACTTAAGCTCTTGCTGAAATTTGGAGTAACAATGTCTTTATTCTTGCACGGGTAATCTTCTTTTAATCAATTTTACCGGTCTTTACATAATGACATCATAAATATAAAAAAAACCATATCCCAAGACCAGCAATCTTTCTAGAAAACTTCACAATTTAACATTTAACTATGGTGGAAAAGAAGGGCTGTCATTTATGTTCTAAATATTAAAGCAACAACATTATATGGGAAGATGTTATCTGTATAAAAGATGTTTTCATAGGATTACTTCACGTAATTCGGTAATTATATTTGTGTTTTGCTAAACTACTTAATTACTTAATTCAATTCTATTTTTGACTTAATGGCTGCATCTCAATATTTATTTTACAATATTTTTTTTTGACAAATAGTTGTTGATAATGGTAATGTTATAAGCCAATAGCTAATTCGTGCTTATGAAATCAGGGATTGGATTCTTTTCAGATGGTAGAAAATGGTGAAAGAGGGTACAAAAAGTTGAAAGAGTGCAGACTATAGAAATGGTCTACCCTACAGTGATTTCCTAAAATGGTGAAAGACTGCATACATGGAAATTGTCTGCTCACATTGCTCACTGCAACAATGCTTTAATAGGGGTAAAAAATGTCTGTATGCTTGCATGAAATTTGAAATTGTTGTCCACTTTTATACTTCAAGAGCTTTATGTATTATTGATATACCTCAAGAAAATGCAGTAGAAAACTACATATTTTGAGCCAGCTGTGCACTAAGCAAGTTGCTTTTTTTGGTTCAGAATGAGCATGATCATATTTTGGTCTCTGAGATTATTAATATGCATTTCACATTCCAAACAGTCCCCAATTGAGCAAATATTTGAATTAAAGCCTTATCTATAGTCATTATCACCAGGCTTTTTGTCTGACATGTAAATACTACATTGGAGCTAAGGGGCACGGTTTAATAAAATTTTATTATTTCATCATGGAGGAGATATTAGAATACAACTACTATGGACTAAGATTGAGATTTATTATTTCATCGTGGGGTAGATATTAGAATACAGGTATTATTAAGATATGAGATGTACAGTTGTTACCTTATTATTAAATTTCAGTGGAGTTTCTTGCACTTAAAAGTTTAAATGTATTTTTTTACATGTCAATGCTAAATCTCTTATGTTCTGGTGGTATTATTAAATTTCACTAGAGTTTTTTGCAGTTAAAAGTTTAAATGTATTTTTTTACATGACAATGCTAAATCCCTTATGTTGCGGTAGTAGAGATTTAGCGAGCTAAAAATTTCATCAGTATACCTTGGGGTTGGAGACTTGGATATATCGTTGGTCCTAAACCCTTCTCTGGTTGTAATAAAATTCAAAGTCCGGTAAATAAAGTCGCATTAAAGCTGCTATAGGAATCATTATTCATTCAAATTGCATGTTATAATATCACACATTAGCTGAGGCTACTTAATTTGATCTAACACTTTTTTAAAAGAACTTTGTTTTGACTTGAACTCACTTTGCTTAGAATTCGTTTGACCCATCACCAAACTCACTTTGCTTAGAATTCGTTAGACCAGTACTGCTGATAAAATCAAAAAAGCTATGATTGCTCTCCCCACTCCTCCAAGTATTTAATTGTCATTTGAGTTCTCTTAAGTCTTGTTAATACTTTGTAATTAAATATATATTAACGTATTGATAAATAATAGAAAATGAATAAGGAAAAACTAATAGACGTATACGAGTAAGAAAACCGATAGACGAACTATACAACACGAAAACATGAAAGGATTGATAAATAATAGAAAACAAGTCACGTTATAATTTGTCGCCGCCGCTGCAACGCGCGGGTTTCCCACTAGTTGGAATATAATGGACCCAAACTAACGGAGGTCTAACTCCGTTAGTGTGATGCTGATGTGGATGCCTGGGTGTCAAAAATGATCCACGTGGCATGCTTAGGTGGCAAACTCCTACTTTAATATATATATATATAGGCTAAAGGTAGAATGGAAACCCTCTAAAACGAGAAAACTCCCGAAAACCCAACTAGTGGACCACATTGCTCCACATCACCCTCTATTATTTTAATTAATAAGGGTAAATTAGTATTTTTACCCTTCCCACTCTTTTTCTAATTTGAATTTTCCCACCTCCCTCCTATATAAACAACTCTCTCTCTCTCTCTCTCTTCATCTCTCTTCACCACCATCTTCAAGATTCATCCACCACCACCACCGCCACTGCCACCACTGCCACCGCCACCACTACCACCCACCACCTAACCCCTTCCCCCATATAAAAAATCCAAACAACCCATCCCTTAGTTGTACCTGCTCACATACACACAGCACCATCGTGACCCCAATCGAACCACCACCACAAGCGACTGTCAAACCCCCACCCATAAACCTTCGGTTCTGTAGAATCTATTATCAAACCACAACCTTGATCTTGTTATTCTCTCTATTTCTGTTTTGATTTACAAAGGAGAGTTTAGCCGGACAGTCATCTGTTACCGTTGTTATTAACCGGACAGTCACCTTGATCTTGTTATTCTCTCCTCTGTTATTAACCGGACAGTCACCAAGTTGTGGTGACTGTCATGAGCTCTTCGTAACCACCAACTGAGCCACTCCCCTGTTTTGATTTATGTACTATGTCAGGTCGATTGGGCCTTCGGTTGATTCCCGATGTACTTCCGGTTGTATTTCTGTTTTCTGGTGAACCTCCGGTCAGCCCCCGATTGTGTTTCATGTGGAGACAACTGGAAAGGTGTTAAATGTTCAGGTTTAAAAGTCAAAGAGATGTATTTATTATGCTTTCTTTCTTTCATACATTCATACATAATAATAATAATAATAATAATAATAATAATATTATTATTATTATTATTATTATTATTATTATTATTATTATTATTGCCATTTTCGGTAAAAGATAACAAAGAGTTCCCTTTTAGCAATCCATATTTTCAAATGGACACAATTGATTTTGGAGCATGTTAAATGAAGATTTATATAAATATATATGAGTTCCTTTTTTCCCTTGATATTTTTGTGGTGATCACCAAGTTTTGATTTTTAATATGATTTTGAAAGGGGTTAGAAAACATTTAATTGTTAGACTTTGAATCTGAGCTAATTAGTGTTTGGTAATAAGAAGTTGTTTGTGATGGTTTTGAAAATGGTGAATTTTAATGTCTCTTAACATATGCAACAATATGTTTGATTTGTTTTTTTTTACCAGTATGTGCATGTTTGTATGAGTATTTATAATGTGGGAGGAATGTATGTTTTGCATCTGTTTTCCTATATTGCGTCTGTTTCATATGTAACAACAGAACTAAGTTGGTATAGATTAATTACCGATTTGTTTACCAGATACAAATGTTTGATTTTTTGACTTTTCATGAGGTACACATGTTTTACTTTCAACAGCAGTTGCATATGTTAATAAAAAAAAGTCACTTATCAGGAATGTAATATTGCATATGTCTGTTAACATATGCAACAATATGTCTGATTTGTTTTTTACCAGTATGTGCACGTTTGTATGAGTATTATAATGTGTGGAATGTATGTTTGCATCTGTTACCTATATTGCGTCTGTTTCGTATGTAACAACAGAACTAAGTTGGTATAAATTAGTTACTGATTTTTTTTACCAGATACAAAGGTTTGATTTTTTGCATATTATAGGGGGGAGAATTGGGATGAAATCTATGTTTGCGTCTGTTTCGTATGTAACAACAGAACTAAGTTGGTATAAATTAGTTACTGATTTTTTTAACCAGATACAAAGGTTTGATTTTTTTGGGGATTATAGGGGGAAGAATTGGGATGAAATCTATGTTTGCGTCTATTTCGTATGTAACATCACCAATAAGTTGTATAAATTAGTTTCTGATTTTTTTACCAGATACAAAGTTTTGATTTTTTTAGTTTGATAATCTTGATGATTTTTTGTTTTATTTATGCAGGTGAGCATATTTTTTGCATTAAGGATGAAGATGATTATCAAGAATGAAGTGTAGACAATATTTTTTATTTATGATAGCTTTTTTTAGCATTTGTCGATTTGTAATGACCGTTTTGTTTGTTTTTATCACTTTGTAAGAAACAATTCTTGTGTACATTTGAATGTTTTTTGATCTATAAAGTTTTTAATTGATTATATACAATCTATGTGTTTTAACGTATGCAACAAAAAATCACATATGAGACCAAAGTCTGTGCAATTTTAACGTACGCAACACTGCATATGTTACATATGTAACATTACGTGCTGACAGATTTAGGACCATGGTCACAATAGTATGAGAGAGATGATGTGACATGTGTGGGGTCCACTTGTCATATGTGCTTTTCAGAAAAATGACAATTGACCATTGTGCCCTTTTTTTGCCATCTACCTTAATAAATCTATTAAAATAATCTAGAATGAATCTTGACCATCCATCTACTTTGATCAATGGCTCTAATTGAGTTTACAAGGTTTTCTCAAATTTTTATGGTTTTCTCTAGAACCATCCCCTATATATATATATATATATATATATATATATATATATATATATATATATATATATATATATATATATAGGGGATGGTTCAATAGAAAACTCATTTTATTGAGAGAACTCGAGAACTTTATATTACATATGTGCAATATATCATATATTGCATATGTTTAATATATATTGCACATGTGTAATATATCATATGTTACACATGTGTAATATATATTGCACATGTGTAATATATCATATGTTACACATGTGGAATATATATTACACATGTGGAATATATATTACACATGTGTAATATATGACATATTGCACATGTGTAATATATATTACACATGTGCAATATATCATATATTGCACATGTGTAATATATATTACACATCTGTAACATATGATATATTACATATGTGCAATATATGATATATTGAGTGTATTACATATGTGGTAATATATATTACACATGTGTAACATATGATATATTGCACATGTGCAACATATGCAATAGTAATATATTACATAAGTGTAATATACAACATATGATATATTACATATGTGTAATATAGAGTTCTCGAGTTCTCTCCCTAACTATGAGTTCTCAATTGAACCTTCCCCTATATATATATATATATATATATAGTCTCATTTGAAAAAAAAATGACTCTCTCTCTCCTCTCTCTCTCTTTCTTTCTCAGATTTGCAACTTTTCTCCTTTCCCTCCAATGACAAACTGATAATAATAATAATAATAATAATAATAATAATAATAATAATAATAATATCTAGATGAGATTCAAACACCAGACCCATCACCATCATCGTATTCAGCACTCACCATCATCGTCTTCATTTTGCAGGTTTTAGGGTTTGCAGGTTCTAGGTTTTGGAGGAAGATGATGATGATGATGATGATGATGATGATGTTAATGGTGGGGGTTTCGATTTGCTTGTTTTAGAGGAAGAAGATGACGTTAATGGTAGGTTGGTTATGGTGATGGAACGATGGTGGGTTGGTTTATGGTGATGGAATGATGGTGGTTATGGTGAAAGAGGAAGAAAGAACTGGAATGATGGTGGTTATGGTGAATGAGGAAGAAAGAACTTATGCAGGGTTTTTTTTAATGAGATTATATATATATATATATATATATATGTATATATATAGGGTAGGGATCATACGAGAACCAACTTTAGGGAGAGAACCAGAGAACCAATGTGAACAGGGGGCATTATTGTAAATATTTGATTAGATTAAAAAAAACCCAATGGGTCCTTAATCTAAACCCACATCACAGTCTTCATCAATCACAATCCCTTTTTCAAAACCCTAGTTCATCACATACCCCTCCATCATCCAATTACACCAGTTACCACCGTCGTCTACCGTCGTCCTTTTACTCCGGCGAACGTCAACACTCGACGGCGTACGGTTGACCTCACTCGACAGCGTACGGTTGACCTCACTCAAAGGCTCTCTCGCCTAAAGTTTATTGATGTAATTGCTTAGCCTTATGTGCAGGTTCTTCGTGGCTGCTTTGGTTTTGAATCTCTTATGCGATGGGACTCCTTCAAAGGTGGCCAGATTCATTCCCATTCCCATGGCAATCAACATGTTGTTGCTGTTGCGGGTATACACAATTCCCAAAACCTGATTCTAAACTCATATAAAAAAACAGATTTGAAAGATTTTTGCGGGTTATTTAATTGTTTGTGCTCTACAATGTACAGCAACTTAATAGAATTTTAATGTTAGTTAGTAAGTCATCGTATACTGTAGTACCCATTACCCATCGAGTGAACAATGAGGACCAGAGATGTTATTTCTGAAAAGTTGGCCTGAAATTGCAACTTGTAAATGTGACTTTGTGTATCTTATGCTTTTTGGAAACAAATTTAAAGGTATTATATTTTTATTTCCCAGAAAGTAAAATTGTTGGTTGTTTAAATCAGCAATGTATTTTCTTATTTCGGAACACGTGGGGATTTCTAGGTGGATATTGAATAAGGCATTGTTTGTATGAACACATTGAATAAATTTCAAAGTTGAGTCATCGGTAGTGTTACAGCTTCATGTTTGTTTATTTTGCAGGTGTGGATATGAATTTCGCTACACACGTGGAGCAGAATGGAAGAACAAGAAGAATGTTAATGCACATGTGCATAGCGTATTTGCTACTGATAAAAGTAATGTTAATGCACATGAGTATTTATATTAATATCATTATGGTCATTCATTTTAACGCACACGTGCATATGTTATATGGTAATAAAAAAAAGTAATGTTAATGCACATGTGCATTAAGATTGAAATTTTGGTTTCTTATGTGTTGTTTATTATTTATAGTTAAAATATAGGAAACAGTTCGAATAAGGTAACTTTTGTCTTAGAATCTATTGAGAAAGGGTCAAAAATTCTAACAGATGCGATCGAGAATGATGAGATAATCGTTGATCATGAAGTTACCCAAAGGTATTTATTATTTATTTAATCAATTTGGATATAACTTAAGAAATTGTATCAGGTTAGTTATTTACAGAATGTGGTTAATGATTGTTTTTATGTACATGTGAATTAAAAATGTTAATGCACTTGTGCATAACGTAGTTGCTACTGATAAAAGTAATGTTAATGCACATGTGCATTTATACTGATATCGTTAATGTCTTTCGCTCTAACGCACATGTTCATATATTATGTGGTAATTGAAAGCGTAATGTTAATGCACATGTGCATTAAGATTGAAAATCTAGTTTTATTATGTGTTATTTATTATTTGTAGTTAAATTATGGGAAAAAAATCGAAGAAAGTAACATTTATTTTAGAATCGAGGGAGAAATGGTCAAAAATGTTACCGGATGCGATTGAAGATAATGACATAACCGTTGATCAGGAATAAAACTAGGTTGGTATTAGTTATTTAGTCCATTTAGAAAGATATGCACATGTGCATATATGTATATTTTTCATGTCAAATGATAAATGTTGTTTGTTTAAACACACGAAGTAAGCGAATAATGATGGTATGTGTTGTGCACAATGTTTAACATACATAGTTGAATATACACATATGCATAATTTCGGATGAACGTGATATATAGTTGAGGACTGGCCGGTGCTCGTGGGGTTCTATTCGTGTGGGGTTCTATTCGAAGAAGACAAACAGCTTACAGGTCTCCTTGTCTTGATTTGAGGTATTTATACACTATATTACTCAATGATTCTTTTCGATAACTTGGATTGTAATTATAGTTTATTATATTGAATGTGAATAATAATAATAATAATAATAATAATAATAATAATAATAATAATAATAATAAGTTAAGTGTGTGTATATATTTATGTTTGTGGTTGTTGTTGTGTGGAGATACTGTTATGATGTTGCCTTAAGCAAAATTTATGCAATTTGGTGTAGATACTGTTGATCTGTTAGCTTAGGTTTAGAATTTGGAACGTAGGAAGTGGAATGGGATTGATCTGAAACTTAAGATGAAGAATGGGTTGGTTAATACTCTGTGGATGACTAGAGTGACTGAATCGGAATTCCGACTGGTCAAATAAACCGTGTCTAGCGAATCGGAATTCCGACTAGGCAAATAACTAGAGCAACTGACGCACATGTGCATAATTTATATGGTAATGTTGAAATTAATGTTAATGCACATGTGCATTAAGGTTTAATTCTTGTTATTATTAAGGTCGTGCATTGTTTATATGGTAATGTTAAAATTAATGTTAATGAACATGTGCATTAAGGTTTTAATTCTTGTTTAATTTGGATCTGTTTACTTTGTTGCCGGTGTTTTCCGACTATAAATGGATAGAAGGCGGTGATCGTTGGGAATGGAGAGGTAAAAAAGACGGAATTTATACGGTCCAGAAGGCAAAGCAGTTGTTTATCGATTGCAGCAATAATGTTGTCAGACAGAAGGTTTAGTGGAAGGGCTGGACTCCTCTCAAGTGTAAGTTACTGATATGGCAGGTATTTCGGAATCGCATACCTACAAAACTGGAGCTGTAGAAACGCGGAGTGATAATAGCAGATGATATCTGTTCGGTATGCACTGAAGCTGCTGAAACAGTCACACATTTATTTACAGGTTGTTGGTTCGCACAGGAGTTGGGGTTTAGGATATGCAGATGGTTCTGGTTGCAGCCGATGCTGCTGTTTGATGTTGATGATTTGATGCAGGTGGCTGAAACATGTACGTAGATTGCTGCGCAGCAGAGTTTACTCAGGGGTATTGTATACACAACCATATGGTGTATTGGAATGAGCGGAACGAAAGGTTTTATCGGATAAAAGTCGACGACCGGTTGAATTAGTTGAATATTTTAGTGAAATGCACATGTGCATGTAGTACACGCATCTTGTATTATAGTTTTCATAAAGAGTTGTTTTAATTTTATTCATGTTTGTTGTCCTACACATGTTTTATTTTTCGATTTATGTTATAATATGCATGTCTAAACAATTGACGAATTCGAGTGTATTTTATATGTCACTTTGCGTCCGTTTATGGATCATTGAATAAAATTTTTGACACCTTATATATAATATCGCGTCCATTTAATAATCATTTAGTTATGGTAATTGACAATTCATTCAAAATTGCGATTTAAGAGTGAAATGCACATGTGCATACGGTGTATTTCTGTATATATAACAGTGAAATGCACATGTGCATCAGGATGACGTCATATGACGTCACAAGCAAATTTTTTTATTTTATTTTTATTTTTTTTTCGAATTAATAATGCAAAATAATCATTTTGGTGTTTTTACTTTTTTATTTTTTTATTTATTTAGGTTATATAATTTTTTATTTTATTTTTTGATAGAGGGGTTTTTTGTAGACACCTTCATATTTACAAATATGCCACCTGTTCACACTGGTTCTTTGGTTCTCTCCCTAAATGGTGGTTCTCAAATGATTCAAATCCTAATATATATATATATTTTATTATATTAAAATAGAAGTTGTCACCTAAGCATGCCACGTGGATCATTTTTGACACCCAGGCATCCACGTCAGCATCACACTAACAGAGTTAGATCTTCGTTAGTTTGGGTCCATTATATTCCAATATGTCAAAAGTTGGGACCACTATGGTAATTTTCGTAGTTGGTACTGTTATTGACCAATGGTCAATAGTTGGATTATTTATTTCCATTATTCCTTTTGGTTGTTCACAAAAATTAATTTAATCGAACTAAAAACTGACAAATCTTAGGAAATAAATTGCACCAATAAACCGTTGGTTAATAAGATTGGTTAACCGATGACTTTGGTATCAGTTTAGACTAATAACCGAACTAAACCGAATCATGCACATCCTTAAAAGTGTTTGATTGTTTGGCATCATGCCGCATCGCATGAGCACCATGCTAGACTCTAGAGTATGTGATGAGCAAAGTTGGCATTTCACTTAAAATTAAGACATCTAATTAATAGGGATTTTATATTTATTATTTAATGACCTTTTAAAAAGGATATTGGATTTTAATTTAATAATCTAAACTTTCACCCATTGGCCGATAATAATTTGTACTATAAAAGTTACTCACAACAATCCCAACTTTCAACGTATTAGCTGATAATGAACATTTGTTAACTGAAAACTAACTCATTTAGTGAATGATGATGTGGACGCTGACATGACATACTCACCCTGATGTGGATAATGACGTGGCCCCTAAATTTTAAGGTTACGTGAGTTCTAGGCTATTTTCTTAGAAAAACTTTTAATACATACTAAAGTTTGAGTTCATTATCATGGTTCTTTTATTTTTGAATTTTAATTTTACTATTAAGCTACATTTTTTTATATACTTTTACGTGTGAGTTTTCTTAAATATATTGAATCAAATGTAACATATTCTAGTTGATAATTCTTATCGCAACTTTAGATCTTTTAGATTAGATCTTAATATAAGTAGCCAACTCTTAGTTATTTCACATCATGTGTTAATAGTAATCTCATTGAATCAAGACCGATATTCTATCATTCTTTCTCCTTTTATGAACGTTATTTGTCTACACATAAATTTATTGAATTCATACTCTGATTTGATGCAAATTAATTGTCCCTGGCCACAACATCACTATCCTCCCTCGTGTCTTTTTAACGTAGGCTTTTTTTAAGGCTTAGTTTAGTGGAATACTTGTACAACTCTAACCTAGCGGTTCCAAGTTCGAATCCGTATCACACACTGGTGTCCTCCTTGCCTAAGCTCAAACAGTCACAGAGAATTTTTTTTGTGGTGTGCATGGATCGATCGACATGTAAACCTACCCCTAGGATGGAAACCCCTAATGGAAAACCCACTCTACCTCAAACCAACTGGACTGGAGATCATTGGCCTTTTTAACGTAGGCTATACGGGTGGTGACTGGTATATGTATTTTAACAAATCATACTTATTCTGACTGAGAAATATCGGTATCGGTATCACGATTATCTAATTTGGTACCTGAATTTATTTATTGTGATTTTTGTTCAAAGTAAAGCGTTTGAAGTAAAAAGACTTTTTTTAGTTTTTATTTGTCATTTTATTTTATTTGAACTTCTATTTGTATAACATATTTTGTTTTATCATTTTATCATTGTAGTTAGGTAGCTTATTATATATTATTATATACTATTAATAGTTAAACATAATGAATGGTAATCCAAATGAATACTAACTATAATATTATTATATTCATATATTATATAATATTAATAATATTATGTAATTTCATTATTAATATTAGGGGAAATGAAATTTAATAATTCCAACTTTGGGGGGTTGGAAGGGAACAGTCCCAACTTGAAAGTTGTAATATAACAGTCCCAACTTGTCAACGTTTTTATTTTGTTGGTCCCAAACTAACCCTTAATAGTTGGGATTATTTAAATCCATTACTCCATTTTTAAACAACCATAATATTCTTATACGTTAATACTTTTAAAA
Organism: Ambrosia x helenae; assembly: GCA_030844895.1. NCBI lineage: Eukaryota > Viridiplantae > Streptophyta > Magnoliopsida > Asterales > Asteraceae > Ambrosia > Ambrosia x helenae. The sequence continues at coordinate 2,224 of JAUTDX010002713.1, read as the reverse complement.
AAATACATTATGAAAACGAGCATTTTATTCTTTTTAATTTAAGTAGAGTATTGATTTTATTTTTTATCTTAAAAACTGATGTGTTACATGATTAAAAATATCTAAGAGTGAGCAATAACTGAAAAAAGACAAAACCAAAAAAAGATGAAGCCAAACCAAATCAATTAAAAACTAAATTAACCAAAATTAACCTAAAATCGGTTATCAGTTCTTTTTTGGGGCCCTTAGTTAACCGAAGTTAACCAAACATAACTCGAACATTTTATATATTCTTATTTTTTTTACCTCATTTCATGTACTTCTAAGCAAAATTTTAGCCAAATTAAGGTTTTGCTTAGGAATAATGAAAATAAATAATCTCAACTATTGACTATTGGTCAATAATAGTCCAAACTATGAAAATTACCAATAGTGGTCCCAACTTTCTACATATTGGAATATAATGGACCCAACTAACGGAGGTCTAACTCCGTTAGTGTGATGCTGATGTGGATGCCTGGGTGTCAAAAATGATCCACGTGGCATGCTTTGGTGGCAACTCCTACTTTAATATAATTATATATATATATTATATAGTCTCATTTGAAAAAAAAAATGACTCTCTCTCTCCCCTCTCTCTTTTTTATTCTCAGATTTGCAACTTTTTCCTTTCCCTCCAATGATAAACTGATAATAATAATAATAATAATAATAATAATAATAATAATAATAATAATATCTAGATGAGATTCAAACACCAGACCCATCACCATCATCGTATTCAACACTCACCATCATCGTCTTCATTTTGCAGGTTTTAGGGGTTTGCAGGTTCTAGGTTTTGGAGGAAGAAGATGATGATGTTAATGGTGGGGGTTTCGATTTGAAGGTTTTGGAGGAAGAAGATGATGATGTTAATGGTGAGGGTTTCGATTTGCTTGTTTTAGAGGAAGAAGATGATGTTAATGGTAGGTTGGTTATGGTGATGGAACGATGGTGGGTTGGTTATGGTGATGGAATGATGGTGGTTATGGTGAAAGAGGAAGAAAGAACTGGGAATGATGGTGGTTATGGTGAATGAGGAAGAAAGAACTTATGCAGGGTTTTTTTTAATGAGATTATATATATATATATATATATATTATATTAAAATAGAAGTTGTCACCTAAGCATGCCACGTGGATCATTTTTGACACCTAGGCATCCACGTCAGCATCACACTAACAGAGTTAGACCTTCGTTAGTTTGGGTCCATTATATTCCAATATGTCGAAAGTTGGGACTACTATTGGTAATTTTTCGTAATTGGGACTGTTATTGACCAATGGTCAATAGTTTGGATTATTTATTTCCATTATTCCTTTTGGTTATTCACAAAAATTAATTTAATCGAACTAAAAACTGACAAATCTTAGGAAATAAATTGCACCAATAAAACGTTGGTTAATAAATTGGTTAACCGATGACGCTTTGGTATCAGTTTAGACTAATAACCGAACTAAACCGAATCATACACATCCTTTAAAAGTATTTGATTGTTTGGCATCATGCCGCATCGCATGAGCACCCTGCTAGACTAGAGTATGTGATGAGCAAAGTTGGCATTTCACTTAAAATTAAGACATCTAAACGTGCTTGTCGTGGTACACGTAAATTTTCTCATTACAACTAATAAATAGTGGCAAGAAGGTATCGAACACAGGGAGTTTGTGGAATGTGTGTAAACTAATAACTTTGTAAATTAACTAATATTTAAACTACTAACAAAATTAAAGATCAAAGATTGTTGGTTGATTTGGATTTAAACTTAATAAAAAAAAGAAACTAAGTTAATGATTTGAAATGGGTTTTGTTCTTCAAGTTAACAAGCAATGAACCATCCCTGGATCCATTTTTCTAAATCTTTATGCAAAAGTTCCACTAGAAAGAGTTACATAGACATAACTCGTGTTGTTTTTAAACAATTGTTGTGAGAAAAGGGAACAAAGTACTCGGATTATAGCAATGCGAGGTTGTTTCCCGATGACCGATTAATCCATTATCCAACCCAATCCTTCCCGCAATATCCCGATTGTTAGCAACACCAAGAACGTACGATTAAGACTAGAAATTGAGAAATTGATTAACTACTACAAGCAATTGTTCAAACACCACGACAATCAAGCAAACATATACTAGATTATCATTCTAGAAATTAAAGGAACAAACATAAAAGAGTTTAAGAAAAACTTCACAAAGATGATCA